>JAKRGL010000046.1:0-236736 GCA_022392935.1 Ophiostoma cf. undulatum | reverse complement strand
TCTTGAGGACGGCTCTGCTCCCGAGGCGGAGTTTGCGCCTGTGAATGGCTCTGGGCCTGACCTGTACCAGACGCCTTGGGATGGTCGCCACCAAATATTTTGTAGATAGTTTTCCTGAAGCCTTTGGTTTTGTCAGGCTTCGACGAAGATCTCAGGGGCATGGCGGCGTTGGGTGGGCATCCAAATAGATGCCACGACGGTCGTGTGCTAGCAGAAAGTCGACAGAGATGAAGACAACAGAGATGAAGACAGGTGAGAGACTGATGGAGCGAGAGAAGTGCGTTGATTCAATTTTACGAAAAGAAATGCGGGATGGAGGATGAGACTCTTGTTGAGGGGTCTGCCTGACTGTGAGTGAGATTTCGGCCCAATCTCCTATGATAGGCCGCACTTGTATATGCAGCCTGCATAGTGCGTGGCTGTGGGATCACAATGTGCATTTCTTGGGCGGCTATGGCGACAAAGCTGCAGAAATAGGGGGGCGCACGCTGTCGACAAATGTGACGAAACCGTAGGGCGCATAAAATCATCTCTTGCATAAATTCACAACCTCTTATGCATGCATATTTGTGCAAATAAAACAACCGAAGCAAGCGAAGCAAACGAACCATACTTTTTTGATGTATCCTCTAGTACCCTCTAGATCTTGGAAATTTCATAACTAGTCTTTTGGCTTGTATCTCATTTTTATTTTGTTTTCTTTCCAAGTCTTGCCCTACATCTATGGCAGCTCAGCAACACGGTCGCGGAAGGTCTGTGCTGCGCGGGTCCAGACACCATCGGTGTCGCGGTTCTTGAGCTCCAGCAGGCTGGGCAGGAGCAGAGAGGCGTACTCGTCGCTGGCCTCGCGGGCAATCATGGTGGGCAGGTGGTCAATGGCGATGATGCGCAGCTCGGGGCCCTCAAGGTCGCGCGACGCCGAGGTGGTGGGGGCGTCGAACGAGCTGTAGCCAGAGTAGACGGGGATCGGGTTGTTCTCGCTGTTGGGGTCGCAGCTGACATCGCAGATGACGCGCAGCTTGCGGTCGGGGCTGGACAGCTTGTCGAGGGTGGTGAAGGGGGGGATCTTGTGGGAGCCCAGGTAGACGCAGTTGAGCAGGATGTCAGACTCGGTGATATCGTCAAAGGGACCGCCGCGCTTGGTCTCGGCCAGATCCCACTTGAGCAGCGACGACTCGGGGACACCGGCGGCAGTAGCAGCCTCGGTAGCACCCTTGCCGCAGCGGCCGAGGGCGCCAATGATCATCAGCTGGGGGTACTTGCCGCCGTTGAGGGGCAGGGCCTTGGCCAGGGCAGCCTTGACGTCGGCAATCAGCTCGGTGGCAAGGTTGTAGGTGGGGACAGGGCCCTGGGGCACGCCGGGGTTCACAATCTGGTGAGCCCACGACAGCAGAGCCAGGGCGGTACCGGCAAAGCCAGCACTGAAGCCAAAGGCAGCGATACGCTGGCCACGCTCGTTGACGAGGAACTCGAGGTCGTAGAGCAGGCCGCCGGCCTTGGAGAAGCGCGACAGCTCGGTGGCCCAGCCGTCCTGCTTCTTGTAGCAGTGGGCAAAGTGGATGTAGGTGTGAGGCAGGGGGGCTATGACGTGTTAGTACAATGTATCGCGAAGGGTATAGAGTGTGGGACATACTGCCGTCGGCGTCAATCTCCTTCAGACCCAGGATGATGTCGTCGGTAGGGGCCTTGACCCACGAGCCGGCGGGGACGATCTCGGCGCCAACAGCGGCGAACTCATCGTCGTTGTAGATGCGGTCGATCTCGTTCTGCTTGCGGCTGGTGCGGCGGGAAGACTCCTCGACACGGACGGTGTAGCCAGCGCCGATGAGGGCCTTGGCCGTCTCGGGTGACACTATAGTGTTAGTATGTCTGTCTCTTGTCACTCGGAGCTCAATTGAAGCTCATTCCGAGGTCGAGCTCTGGGTTCAAGATGGCGACAACATACGGGGAGAACGCCGCTCAAAGGGCTTGGTCTCGGTACGGAGGTGGATGATGGGTGCCATTGTGATGTGTGAAAGCTGGGTAGCTGCTTGACTTGCAAAGTTGAAGAATCGAGGATCAAGAAGCCGTTTTCCAATCAAAGACATGGCAAAAGCTGTTTCAACCATGAGTCAGAGTCTGGAGAATCGGAGGGGTCTGCGGTCACGTGAAATATAGGCCGCCGAGATCGCTAGTATTTACACTTGCCTGCGATTGTATTATTACTCTGTAGAACCAAGCGAATCTCACTTACAATATGGAGAACTCATAGCGACTGCTTCACTACATACTCGTAATCAAGGGCAATGCCAGTGGAAAGACAAAACCACTGGAAAAGAAAATGTACATATAGTTTACAGCTGCCTTTTCCTAGGGATTGATGACGAGCTGCGGTCTACTATTGTGGGTTGAGAGAGGCAGCATGAATGTGATGGCAGGGTGCATGCGACTGCTATGGCCGTTATTTAGCTGATTCATATTTTTGGGATATAGCTAAGATACTGATAACTGGATTTTACAATATCGAGTTGTGAACAAGGCAGTTGATAACTAAAGAGTTGTCAACTCAACCGTCAATATTAGTCATCATGGTTGACAACGAGTTGACAACTACAATTATAACTCCAGGACCCACTATTTAGTTGTCAGCTCCTTGGTTGTTAACTGCCTGCAATGCCTCGGTAGACCCAGCGATAGCCGCTATAGCGCATGCTACCCCGTATTGCAGCACGAGCTTACGGGTCAACAACGTATCAGCAGCAAGCGATTTCAGCGACTCTATCGGCTCTGTCGACTATCGCCAGCATTGCAAGTGACATGTGTCGAGCGCACGACGCGCACTCTTTCCAGCCAACCACACCATCATCATGACGACTGAACGGTTGCTCAAGACGACTCTGGCGCTCTACCACGACGCCAACTTCATCGCGAGTCCCAACGCGACCGAGCGAGATGTCCAGCTGCAGCGCGTGTTTGGCAGCACGGCGGCATCGCTCTCGTCGCTCTCAAACCCACTCAACATTACGCTGCTCGTGTCGCACTTTCTGACGGCACCGGTGGTCTGGGGCTCTCTCTACAACGCCCACAACAAACTCGACCAAGCCGCGGCAGCCTCGACTTGTTTCCGCGTCATCAGCATATTCAACACGGCCGCGATCCATGTGCACCGGCACGAGGTGCAAGAGTCGGCGGCAGCAAGGCACGGCCTGGTCGGCACGGCCGCATACAGGCTCGGCGTGCTGGAAGACCGGCGGCCGGGGTGCGAGGACTGGGCGCGCGCGATTGCACAGGGCGCGGACGGCAAGTCGCCGCGGTGGCGGCACCTGCTAGTGCTTGTCGGCGTGCTGCTGGGACTCGAGGGCAATGGCAGGAAATCGCTCTCGCGGGCACGCCGGGCGGCACTGGAGCAGGGCGTCGTGGCTGCTGCAAACCTGGCTCTCGCTGATGCAGCCAGCGCGCCCGGCACGGACGACGCGGATGCCGGGCGCTATGCAGTCGTGAGTGGCCTTAACTATGCATTCCCGCTGCTGTCGGAGCATGCGCGCGCGACCCTCGACTGCGACCTGCTGCTGCCGGCGACGGTGGAAATGCTGGCCGGCCCCTTTGGCTTTGACGGCGGCCGCATCCTGGAGCTGATTGCGGCGGACCCGCGCGTGCAGGCTGCCAACCGGTCGCGCCAGTCCAAATTCGACTGGCCCGCGTCGTCGCTGTCGTTCCAGACTTTGCAGCAGCGCGAGACGAGTAATGCAGTCTCGCTGGTGTCGAGCGCAGGCCCGATTGCCGCCCTGGCGTCGTTTGCGATTGAGCGGGCCGTGGACCCGATGACCGTGCTGCGAGCGCTGACCACGCTGTTTGAGCTGGCCGAGGCTACTGGGCGGCGCTGGGCTGCTTGCCGCATGATTTCGAGTCTCGACCTGACGGCAGACACCTCTACATATCTCACCTTTGATACGGCGCAAGCTACATGGCCGCTGCTGTGGCAGCACTTCAAGAAGACACTCTTTGCCGTGGCTACAATGCTGCAAGCGATTGTCGGCCGCAGTCTGCTGGACCGGGTCATGGCATCCGACGGCGTGGCACCGGGCATGGCGGCCAAGGTGCTGCGGGTGCTGCACAGCTACGACTTTGTGGCATCCTACGACGATGGCGGCGTGTTCCAGGCGCACCAGTTTTCCTACCTGGCATCTATCGACATTCTGGCACGGTACCCCGATGCATCGGCAGCGCTGCTTGCCCAGATTATCCCTACACCACCGCTCGCGGCCTCGTCTGTGGCGACCGTGGCGCCGGCGCGCGTGGCGGCCGACCTGTTCTACCTCAACCTTGCCGAGCACTTTTCCGGCGTGCTGCCGACCAAGGCGTGCGAGGGCCTCCTGATCCAGCCGGCGCTGCCCTACGTCGTGCCGCCCTCCGCCAGCCCATCTACGGTTGCCTCATCAAAGCGCATGGTCGAGGTGTTTGAGGCGGCGCACAGTGCGGTGCTGTCGGTGTTCTCGAGCCCGCACAATTCATCGATTGCGGCTGCGCTGGGCCCGTTCTACGCCGACGCCCTGTTTGCGTCCTTCCCAGCGCGCGTGTCGCCGCGGCAGTTCCGCCTCGCATTCAAGACGCTGATCCAGATCCTGTCGCCGCCGTTCCCCGTGTACGCGACACATCCCGAGCTGGCCGAGACGCTGCTGGAGATGGTGCGCTTCCGTGCCAGCAACTGCTCGGGACTGCAGACGCGGCTGCTGCCGCCACCGCCGAACCCGGGCGGCGAGGCGCTGGGCAGCCCGCCCGACCCCATGTCGGAGCAGAGCGCGCTGGTGCTGACGCTGATCGACGCGCTGCCGTTCCTGGCGCTGCCGGTGCTCGAGTACTGGCTGACGACGGTGGCGGAGACTGTGTGGACGATCCAGGGTGCGGGCAGCAACGGGCCGGGCAGCGCCGCGGCACTGCGGCAGGTAGTGCAGCGGCGGTTCTGGGAGGTGCTGGGCAGCGGCGAGATGGATGTCGAGCGGGCGGCCATGGGGGTTGCGTGGTGGGGCAACGGCTCGGGCGGCGAGCTTGTGATGACGGGGCGTCGGGGAGGTCTTGGTGGGATGACGGCGGCAGCAGCAGGAGCAGCACAGGACCTGCCGGTGATGAGCGGTGCTCTACCCAGCTCGCAGTCCAACCTGTAAGTGGTTTGCTTCTCTTCTTTTTATTCTCTTTTTCTTCTTCTTCTTCTTTATCTGTTCTCGCACTGGCGACGATAATCACCGTACAATAGCATAGCCTTTGAGATTCAATCTGAATATTGCAATTACGATTCACAAACATCGAGCTCAAGCTGGCAACTGGCAAGCTGGCAAGCTGACAAGCTCCCAAGCTCAAGCTCTCAAGCTACGGACCAGCACTGGGAATGGATGCTAGTGTGTACTACTAACCAAGCTCGACCAGCTCTAGCTCTACTCCGTATCTCATGTACTCTGCAATAGGTGCTATCATCGGACTTGTGCCGAGGGTCCCTCTTCTTTCTTTCTCCTTTCCCCATCTTGTTGCCTTCGTGCCGCCTCTGCCACACCCCCTGATCCCAAGGAAAAGGCCGCGTCATCTCGCTCTCTTCTGTTTGAGTTGTTGATTCTACTCTATATTCTGTACTCTGCATTCTCCATGTACAGTACATACTCTGTAGTATGCCAGATAGTAGAAAGTAGATAGATGCTCCCCCACCCTCTCTTCTGTTCTTTCAGCTGGACATGGGATCAATGCACGCACTGTCCACTTTTCCCATCCTACTCTGCTCCGACTATTCTGATATTGATGATGTGCACGTTTGTTTCCCCGATTTGCTGTCAGAACCGAGATACTGTAGCATTCTACCCACAGACATGAGAGATCATTGCATAGTTGTCCAGTCGATTCTTCCATATCTTTTCCCTCAACTCTGCTGTCATATCTCAACTGTCAGTGTCTCAAGCCCGTCGTTCAGGCCTGGCCTCAATGTCTATACCTCAACATCAGTCACTTTCCATAGCCGACTGACCCGAGCTTTTGTTCCTTTTGCTTCTCGCAGCTCGCAACCAACGCTAACGCCAACAGCATACCTGAATCCTATGTTTTTCTACATCCTCCTCTGCTAGCTTCCCCACCCATCACATCACACTCTCCTTCTCTGTACATACTATGTAGTAGAATCATTGTCACAAAGTACGATGTACACATTGATTGCGCAATATTGACATGATCTTCACTTCCATCTCGTTGCTATTGCCCTTTGTGAACAAGTGATCTCACGTCTTGAATCGTTTTCTCTTGTCGAATGTCTCTGCACCGGCTGAGTAGTCACCATCCCCCAAGCTCATCGCTCATCTTCAACAGGCTCTGGTCTCTATGACGCCATGGCAACTGGAAGCTCCTCATCTGTCTCTCCCTCACAAAGAATCTTACTCCAAAATACATAGTACAAGGCCGGCAGTCCATCCCGTCATAGCCCACGCCTGGCCCACGGGCATACGATCGATTGGAGAATGGAGCCGTGCAATCTCCAGAATCTAGCGCGTGTTAGTGCCTCGCGGGCTGCAGAGAGACGCTCGTGTTATGTTATTTCCATTTTACAGGGCTTCCATATGGCGTGGTCCGTGGTTGCATTGCCCCAGCTCAGCCAGCCGGCTCCCTCTTTACCCTGTATCTCTTTACCTAGTACCTCGAGTCGTACCTCGCCGCCCACTTTCCATGGTTATCTACATTTAGCTTTTAAGCTTTAAGCTTCTAAGATACAATACACCGTACAGCTGGACAAGTCCACTGCCTGGAGCTTCCGTCCCAAGTTGCCAGTTACCGCCAGCGCACCCTGCCAAGAACCTGGTAGATCTCACTCACGTCCCCCCCGTTTCCCACACTTTAGTCCGGTGTTACAGGATGACGCCATGATAATAACTCCATTAAGAAGTTGAGAGAGCTGTTGGGACAACTGCATCTCGGTCGTGGGCTGCTATCGACGTTAAGACGAGATAAATATAGTTGGCATGAGGAAGAACAAGAATGGAACAGAAATAGAAGATGCAAATATAGTCGTCGCAATCGAAACCCTCCACGATGCGTGCGACCTCTTGAATGAACCGTGTTCCCGGTTCCACGGCCTGCCTCTTCACATCATCACTTCCTTGAATTCGTCGACTCCGAACACTTGTCGTAGCATTGCATTCTGTTTCGCTTTCGCAACTCTTGCTGCCATCTTTCGCTCTCCTTTCCCCAGCACAACCTCTGTCAACCTGGCGTGGTCTTCACAGGTCCTACTATGTAAAGACCATCTACCCCTCTTGTTTTCGGCATCTCCTTCTCGCCATCACCTGTTTCATCTTCACACCCCCCTACCTTATTCGCCTGCAGCAAGAACAAGTACACTCTCGTGACTCCTACCCCTCTATTGCATGTTGATCGCGGAGCTCACCATGCTTGTGCAATTCGATTGTCAAGTGCTGAGGTATTTTCCAGTGTTTCTACATGGGCATGTCTGAGAAGCAATAATGCACAACCAATACTCCTTCTTTGTGCAGACTCTGGAAATCTATTCATGATTCAAGAAACAGACAGTTTCAATCAAGGACTTTATCCGGTTCCTCAGCTTCTATGACGGGGCAGTGCCAAAGACCTAATGACGGAGAGAGAGCTAGTGAAATTAGCAAGGAACAGCCGCAGATATCAAAGGAGAAGAACAAGAGAGGAGCAAGAGGGAGGGAGCTGCAAAGACAGGCAGAGAAGGACAGGTAGCACTGGCCATGCCCAAGCTAGTCAATGTCTCCGCCAGCGAGTGCTTCATGGCGGAAGTACGGAGTAGACAAGCAGCTGGCTCTAGTCCTCATTCCTTCGAAAGAGGCCACTGTTTCATGATGCGGTGTGTTCAGCTTCTGTTCGGAATATGGAGACCTTCAACTCTGCGATTGTGAATAATTGGCCCAGAACAGCAGCCAGGCAGCCAGTGGCAACCGATCCACGGGCTTCGATATCAATAGATGCACCTCACTCCGGACGATGCCAGTCATGCCATCATGTCTTGTGTTTTATATCTCATGTATGTCTCACGGGATAGACTTGTAGATGGAAAGGGAGCTGATGTATCTTGCAGCGTGAGCTATGTGCGGGGACCTCTATGACCTGACGTGTTGTATAACGGTAGTTATGGCAACCTCGTCCGTCCTGGCACTCCGGCAGTCTGCCAGTCCGTCACCAGCTATCTAGCACACCATGGCAACTAGAAATGAGGATCAGTCATGACAGCGAATGGAAGGCCACAAGAAGAAAAAGGGAACCGCCTGGAAACAACAAAATAGACAAAGGCGAGTAACAGCAAGGCATCACCCTGCCGACTCATCCATCTGTCCTTGCTCCATCCATCCCTTGTGAGGTAGCTCCGTATCGATACAATACAGAGTACTATGTACCGCTATTACTAGAGACCAGAGAGACCAGCTCGCCATCTTATCTGGGCTTAACCGGTGACGTCCATCTTTTCTTTTTCTGTATTTTCATATTAAATGGCTCTTTGAAATTTATATCTTTATTATCTTTTTCTTTTCATGGTTGCGTGATACCCCTCCTCGTGCTCTACATACACCCCCTTCCCTCTTGTTCCCTCAGTCTCCATGTGTCTCGCCCAGCTGAATGTACATAGTGCGTCAGAGCTTGTATCTTGTATCCTTTCTCTGTATCTTGTATCTTGTTTGTATCTTGTATCTTGTAACTTGTATCTTGCTGGTTGTCAGGTTGAGGTCATACGTACTATGTAGACTGTAGAGCTCCCCGCTCAAGCTCATTCACATATATAGCTCCCCCTCCCCCGTCTTGTCTCTGTTCTCGGTTTACTTCTCTTCTCATCACCATCCCAAGTCATCACACACACTCTTCACAATGCCTTTCGACAACGACAACGTATGTCCTTTTTCTTCTTCCTAACTGACTGCTACATACATGCCCATACTAACAATGTCATAGTCCAGCTCCGGCTACGGCGGCCGTAACAACGACGACAACTCGTCTTCGGGCTACGGTGGCTCCTCCGGCGGTTCCGGCGGCTTCGGCTCTAGCCGTGACGACGATAACTCCTCGTCCGGCTACGGCGGCTCGTCCGGCGGCTCTGGTGGCCGCAGCGGCCGTGGCGGTGATGACGACAACAGCTCGTCTGGCTACGGCGGCTCGTCTGGCGGCTCGTCCGGCGGCTTCGGCTCCAGCCGCGACGATGACAACTCCTCGTCTGGCTACGGCGGCTCGTCCGGCGGCTCGGGTGGCCGTGGCGGCCGCAGCTCTGATGATGACAACTCGTCGTCGGGCTACGGCGGCTCGTCTGGTGGCTCGTCTGGCGGCTTCGGCTCCAGCCGTGACGACGATAACTCCTCGTCCGGCTACGGTGGATCTTCCGGCGGCTCTGGTGGCCGCGGCGGCTCGTCTGGCGGCTCGTCTGGCGGCTTCGGCTCCAGCCGCGACGATGACAACTCCTCGTCCGGCTACGGCGGCTCGTCTGGCGGCTCTGGCGGCTTTGGCAGCTCCGGCCGCGGTGGCGACGATGACAGCTCCAACAGCTACGGCTCTTCGGGCCGTGGCGGCAACAACGACTACTAAGCGCGTCGTGTGCCTTGCTTTTTAGTCTTTGATAAACCAAATAATACCAATTATGTATCGTACTCGAAACTGGACTATAATTAACATGCTGTGATATATACCTAAGAAAATGAGAACAAGTACATAGTAGATGACAACACTAATCAAAACATCACATCGCGATTGCCAGTGCGACGGCGACACTCGAGATGCCCACACCCAGGGCTCCGGCTAGTCAGCACACTTTGAGGCCGCAGACCTCGAGACCCTTGCCCTCGACGTGCACGTTGCGGCGTGCAAAGTACTGCTGGGCGACGCTCTGGACAAACGCGGCGTCAGCCTGGCTCCACACATCGAGCCCCATGCGCGCGACGTCTTCGCTTGTGATGCGCAGAGCAGGGGCCGGCGTGCTGTCTACTGCCTGGTGGTTGGAAGAGGAGCTCTGGCGGTGCCGGCTGGGCTGGCTCCTCCTAACAGCTCCGACCGCCCTGGCAGCTCTGACGGCGAGACCTGTGCGCCGGCGCGAGCTGGAGCCGTCTCTGCGCCGCAGCAGGAGAGACGTCGACGACGATGACGCAAGGCCGCCGTTGCGACGAGCGCCCGCAAGACCGTCGTCGTCTTCGCCCGAGACTGCACCACCACCAGCATCACTCGTGTCTAGAGTGTCGACACCGCCATCGGCAGCACCATCTTCGGCGGCTTCGTCGTAGTATGCCTCGCTGGCGTTGTCGTCGTCGTCATCGCCGTCGTCGTCGTCGTAGTAGTACTCGCCGTCATTGTCAAACTCGCTGCTCTCAACGATGTCAGACAGGACGGACAGGATCTGGGTTGTGAGGCGGTGGAAGTAGGTAATCGTAGCCAGCTCGATGCGTGCACGCTCCTCCTCTTCCTCCTCATCTCCATTGTAGGTAGCGTCTTCGTTGGCGGCCCCTGCAGCCGGCGCCCGCCTGGCCGTCAGAGACGTCACGGAATCGTAAATATTCGGAGTGGTGGCAATTGTGGCAATTGCAGGCGCGCCGCCGTCTGCCCGTGTGGCCTTGGCCGGCGGTACGATATCGGCCAGCAGCTGTGCATCGTGAATGCTCTCGTCTATCTCGTCCGACGACCGGCCCTGCTCGCCCGCACTCGCCCACCACATGAAGCCATTGTACGCGAGCGCCGTCCAGGTCACCGGCTCAACGACGCTCTCAGCCGAGTCTTCTAGCTGCACCAGCTTGCTCAGCGTGTTGTCGCCCTGTGTCGCCTCGCAGTCGCCACCGGTCAGCCCGTTCATGAGCGACTTGAAGCGCCGCAGGTCGCGCTGCGACGCCTTGAGGGGCACGCCCTTGGCAATCTCGATTGTCGGCCACACCTTTTTAGAGGAGTCCTTTGCTTTTGCTCTTGGCTGTGAGAGAGGCGATGGTGATGCGTGGTCGGCCGGCGGCATAGTGATGAGCACGTCCCACAGCTCGCCCTTCATGGCTAGGATGCTGTCAGTCGTGCACGCGATCCAGCCCGGGCCGCTGTAGGGTGCGTCGCCGCTGGCACTGGCCAGGCCAGCCTGGCGCGCTGCACGCTTTGACGCCGCATAGTCGTCCATGAGAAAGGTAATGTCGTTGACACCGATGGTGAAGAGGGGCCGGATACGCTGGAGCTGCGCAGCTGCCGGCTCAACGACGTCGAGTGCCGATATGGGGATATTCGCCAGCACCGAGAGGTTGTACACTAGTTGTTAGCTGGGGCCAAAGAGCATTGCCATGGCAGGACTAAAACATACCAAAGTTGTTGGCTTCGCGGACGGGGGCGTGGGTGGAAATCAGGATGCGCTTCCGCAGGAGGGCCGCGCGGTAGATGGGGAAGATGAGCGGGCCGAATGTGTCGAGCAGCGACGTCAGACTCCAGGCCGGGTGATGTGGTGACAGTCGGTGGCCTGGCGGCAGCAAGAGAGCCGTGCCGTCCGACACTGACCGGTTGCGCTCGTGCTGTGCAAGGTGGCCGCCAAAGGGTGCCGGCCGGTATGTCATTGGGGGCACTGCCGTCACAGGCGAGGTGAGGGGCGAGTCGTTAATCTGAAGCAGCGGCCGGTCGTCGGCAGAAGCAGAGGCAGGTGGCGATGTAGATGTGGATGAGTCTGCTTCTGTTGCCGGGCGTGCAGGACTGCTGTTGTCCTTCCAGTATGCTTCGAGCAGGGGCACCTGTTTGCCGTCGGCTGCCAGTGTCCGCGCAAGACCTAGCAGCGACTCGGCATGGCGCCATGCACGGCCCAGGCGGCCATGGCTGCGCGGCACCAGCACACCGACGGCTATCATGCGCGCGTTGCGGGCACCTGCGTCCTCTGTCGGCAGGTTGACAAAGGCGCTCAGGCCAGCATAGCCGTTGTTTTGGGAGGTGGAGGGCTGTGCTGCCGTTGACGGCCCGCTATTGCCAGCCTCGGGACTCGAGTCTTCGTGCACAAAGTAGATGAGGTCCTCCGAGACAGCATGTAGTCCCGAGGGCAAGCTCTTGTACTCGACGGCACCACTGAGGTCGAGACCCGGCTCGGCCTGCTTCCAAACGATTGTGTAGCCCGCCTTGACGTCAAACTCGATAAGAAAGAGCGCTGCAATTGGGGGGCGGTCGGGGAGCAGGCCCGCTTGGCCCACTTGTGCGCCAGCTGCTGCGTCAGAGCTCGCCATGTGTAATGTTGATGTCGACGGGGTCGATGCCGATGCCGATGTCGATGCCGATGCCGATGTCGAGGCTGATGTCGAGGCTGATTATGAAATCGTCGTCGTAGCCTGTTAGTTTATAAATATGTGCTCTTCGTATTGATAGTAAGGCTTAGTAAGGCTTTCCGATAAAAATACCCAAGCTATGCTATTGTCATTGTGCAACCCGAGAGATGACGCGACAGACGAGGGCGTGGGTGGTGATGGGTGATTGATTACAGTGCATTGCTCCAGCCTTGGCTTGGCGTGTTTGGGGAAGCATGTGGATACCGTGTGGAGACGCACTGTGCAGCGATGGCTTGTGATGTGAAATGTGTTAATGATGTATCGAGCCTGCTCTGTGTTATTGCGTATTTTGTATGATCAAGAGTGTCAATCTATATTTATTTAGATTTACGAGGCATTTTTACCGATGTATTAAAGAGCCGTAGGATGTTGTAGTGAGTGTCGGGTTTTTGTAGCCGAAAACAGGATTACATAAGCACTGACTTTGGTCTGACAAAACATGCCACACCAGTAATGAGCATTGCTGCAATTAGGCATCGAACTGTTCCGAAAAACGAATCACGATCAAGCTCAAAGAAATGCGTAATGTTATCTATCAAATGCTTTTATACCCTGCCCATAAGTGTGATCGTAAACAAAACGCTGCACCGAAACAAAGAAGATGGAGAGATGAAGAGATGGAGATGAAGAGAACAGAGGGAACAGAGAGAACAAAGAAGATGAGAGAGGCAATCCACCAAGGCGGCCTACTCGAAGAACCCACCCTCGTCGTCCTCGTCGTCGGCCGTGCCAACATCGATTCCCTTGGGCACGGACTCGGCCTCCTCTGTGTCCTTCTTCTCCGTCTTATCCTTCTTGTCGGTCTTGCTCTTCTTGTCCTTCTTCTCGGCCTTGTCCTTCTTCTCCTTCTTGTCCGTGTTGGCCTTCTTGTCTTTCTTCTCCTTGGCCGCCGCAATCTCGCCAATGTCCTCGCCCGTCGGTGCCTGGCTGCCGCTCGCTGGCCGGTCGCGGATCTTCTCCAGCGCCTTGACGCCGCTCTCTTGTGACATCTTCTTGATCAGCTCCCACATGGCCGGCCGCGGTGCCCTTAATGCTGCGGCGGCAGAGCTCTTGCCGTACTTTTCTCCCTTGTCCTCCTTGTCCTCCTTGTCTTCCTCGTCTTCCTTGGTGTCTTTGTCTTCGCTGCCCTTGCCCTTGGGGTACAGACTAATATAGGCATCCATAAAGGGATAGTATCTCGCGTACAGAGAGTCAATCTCGGCAATTGCCAGGTCCGTCTCGATCTCGGCGCGCTCGTCGGCGTCGCTGGTCTCGCGCAGCCGCTTCGTCAGCTGCTTCTGCAGCCGCTCTGCCTTTTTGCGTTCTATTTTGTCAGTCCCTCTCTTATCTCAGCCAAATAATAACAACAGCAATAATAACAACAATATAACCCGACAAGACCTACCAAAAAATCTGATCATGTGGTATTTGCTGATCATGGCGGCGCGCTGCTTCTTCTCCTGCTTGCCCTTGAGCTGGTCGTTGAGCGATGCCAGCTCACGCCGCATCTCCACTTGCACATGGCCCGGCAGGCCGTCGGGGTTCCGCAGCCGCCGCTCGATTGTGCGCGCGCGCTTCTTGGCCCAGTTGCTGGACTCGGGGCGCGGCGTGTTCTTCTTGAAGTCGGGGTGTTGCCGGTGGGCGCCCTTGTAGCGCTTGTTGGCCGAGGCGCCCGCGTCGTCGTCATACTGGCGTTTTTCTCCCATTGTGTGGTGTCGGTGGTGCTGATTGATGAGCTGGACGTGATGGTAGTGTGAATCTGCAAGGCTACATACTTTTTGTACAGGCGTCGAGACAGACCTCGATACGTCAATTTGCTAGTGACCGCTAATGTTTTTTTCTGCCGTGAATACAGCGATAAGATAAGGCTGTCCCTCTGCCAGCACGTGATCCTCTTTCATCTGAGTAATTGTGGGTCTCCGGTCTAGTCTAGGTCGTCCCCAGCTAGACGACATCCCATGAGCTTCATCGCGATTGATGAGATCCAGATGTGCTGATTGGTTTCATGAGTGCTGTTGAGTATCAATCCGTAAAATACACCGAAAATACAGAGTGTGTGTTTCAGGTATTGCTAAGGAGAAAGGAGAAATGCTTTTTTAAAAGCGCACGCTGCAACATCACGATCACGAGTCACGACATAATAGCTTCACTTTCAGCCACGTTCAGCAGCTCACCCATTACACTGCCCATTGCTATTTCACCACTCATATCTTGGTGTTTGATGGTTCTACTTACGCGCACTTAATCTAAAGGTCAGCTCCGACCTCCCAAGCAGCCGCCATGGATGGGTCGGAGACGGGCCTCGTCCGCTGGTCGCCCAATGCCGACGTCGACTCCTTCATCCATGTCAACGTCAACCACCGCGTCGTGCAGCTGTACAGGCCAACCGGCTATGCCAAGGCCGGCCGCTTCGAGTACCAGAATGTGTCCAAGCACGAGGATTTTCCCATCCTCACTTCCTTTGACTGGTCGCCCACCCTCACCGGCGTCGTCGCCGTCGGCACCCCGACCGGTGTCGTCAACCTGCTCAAGATCGACGACGACTCCAATGCCTACACAGAGCTGAGCCTCAAGATGTCGCGCACATGCCAGGCCGTGTCCTTTAGCACCGCAAACAAGCTCGCTGTCGGCCTCGACCGTGTGCGCAGCGACCGCAGTCTCAATATCTGGGACGTCAACCGGCTGTCGACGTCGGCGCGGCCTGTGACGTCGGCCGGCCCCGAGCACGGCGGCTTCCCCAAGGGCATGGAGGCCTTTTACGACCCCATCGACGCGCGCGAGCCCAGTGTGTCCGTGTCTAGTGTACGCTTCTTCGAGGACCAGCCGAGCACGCTCGTTGTCGGCCTCAAAGGCCAGGGCCTGCGCATCCACGATCTGCGCACCAACACGCCCGCGGCCGTGCAGAGCTTCCAGACGCGCTGCAACAACAACCTGACCATCGACTATGCGGACCCCAACTACTTTGCGTCTTCAGCGCTGGACCATCCCGGCATCATGATCTGGGACAAGCGCGCCGCCGGCCGCGCGACTGCCTCGCCGTTTTACCTCGATGCCGTCGATGTCGATGAGATGCCGTGGGGCGGTGCCCTGCGCCTGGACCGCGCCGTCATGTCGGGCTCCGAGCAGGCCATCAACGAGAGCAAGGCGTCTGTAATCCGGTCGCTGCGGTACTGCCGCGACCACCGCGGCATGCTAGGCGTGCTGTCGGGCACCGGCCAGCTCAAGGTGTACGAGACAAAACAAGAGTACTGCCCGTCCGAGATGGCCGTCGAGAACAGCCCCAGCCTGCTCGAGGTGCGCCGGTCCAACGAGATGGACAACCAGTACTCGGACCCGCGCCACAAGAACGAGCGCATTGTGTCATTTGACTGGGTGACGATTGGCTCGCCGGCGCTGCGCCCGCGTGTCCTGGTCGTGCGCGCCAACGGCAACTACGACATTCTGGAGAAGCCGTCCTTTACGACTACATATCCCTTCAAGCTGATTCCGTGGTCGGCGCCCTACCGCGGCATCGACGACGGCGCGTCGTACCACAACTACCACACAGTGATGCAGCTCGAGCCGGCCCAGACGACAGAGATTCTGTACCCCGTCGCCTTTGAAGAGACGCTCGCCGACATTCCCATCTTTGCATCCGACGCCAATGAAATCAATGGTGCCGTGCAGCAGGCCCAGAAAGAGCGTGCCGCCCAGCTGGATGCCGAGGATCTCGACAAGGCCAAAAGGGCCAAGCTGCCGGCCGAGTACTTTACCGCCACCTCGGTCGCGCTCAAGCTCAAGCTGCTGCGGCAGTACGAGAAGAAACACGTCCGTCCGCAGAACAACAGAAAAAGCGCACAAGGGTCGCAAGACATGTCCCGCCGTGTGGATCTGGCGGACTCGACCGCGTCGCTGGCTTCGCTGTCGGGACGCCCGCTGACCAGCCAGGAGCTGCACGAGAGCCTGCTCACCTCGACATTTGCGCGCAGCGGGTTTCCGCTCGAGGCGCAGGCCGTGCTGGACCATGTCATGCTGCTGCGGGCCAAGGAACAGTATCTGTTTGACTGCAGCCGCAACATGGATATTGTGGCCGACGACCCATGGCTGCGCGACGTCTGGGGCTGGGTGGGCGCTGCGGAAGCGGCTGCCATCAGCGGCGACATGTCGGCACACTTTTTGGACCTGTCATACCTCGGTGTCGTTGGCATCTGGCTCGAGGATCTCGGTGCCAATCGAGACAACCGCATCTATGGAAGGGACAGCAGAGACAGAGACTACCGCGAGTCTAGAGAGTCCAGGGACCAGGCGGCACCCTTTCCCGAGGCGTCCAACTGGCAGCGCACAATCATCTCCATCTGCCGCAAGCGCAATGTGCGGCAGTACGAGGGCGTCGACACCAAGAAACCCCACCACCGGCAGCTGTGCCTCGAGATCTGCGGCTGGGGCCGCCCGCCCGCGTCGGCCCTGGCCAGCACCAGCACCATCGATGCGGCGACGGGCGAGAAAGTGACAGAAAAGACAGAGTCGACCACGGGCCGCACCACATCGTACCATACCATGGCCGCTGCACAGGCACTGTTCCGCGGCGACAACCGCGAGGCCGTGCAGATCCTCAAGTCGGCCAGCACCGACCACCCCGAACTGCTGTTCGTCTCTCTCGCGCTGCAGCTCATGGGCCGCCGCGATGAAGAGGGCATCAAGCACGGTGCCGCCGGCGGCATGCACCACGGCGCCGACCCGCACGACCGGCACGCCCAGCTCGACTTTGACGAGGCCCTCGCGTCCAAGACGGACCCGTACCTGCGCGCCATCTCGTCGCTCATTGCCACGGGCGACTGGACCGCCATTGCGCACCAGACATCCCTGCCCCTGCGCGAGCGCGTGTTTGTCGCCGTGCGCATGTTTGACGACGACCAGCTGACCGAGTGGCTGCGCGACACGCTGGCCGAGGTCATCAGCACGGGCGACGTCGAGGGCCTCGTGCTGACCGGCCTGACCGAGTCGGCCGTGGACATCTGGGCGCGCTATGTGGAAAAGTTCCACGACGTGCAGACGGCCACGCTCGTCATGTCCATGGCGGCGCCGCGCTACGTCGACGACTACCGGTGCACGGCCTGGCGCAACGCCTACCGCGCCTACCTGCAGCGGCACCGCGCGTTTTTCCAGCGCGCCAAGTTCGAGGTCGAGAGCACCAAGCGCAGCAAGGGCGGCGACGGCAGGCCCAAGGTGGCAGCGCCGGCGCGGCAGATTGCGCTGCGGTGTGTCTACTGCGATGCGCAGACGCGCTTAAGCAGCACGCCCGGGCCGCCCGTAATAGCAAATGTTTCCAATGGCGGCGGCGGAGCAACCCCCAACAACGCTGGGCCTGGCGGGTCTTCCGGCAGCGTTGGTAGCGGCACGGCACCGGTCAACTCGTCTCTGCCGGCGCGGCTGGCGAGCGCCGGCGTGAGCTGCCCGATCTGTTTCCGCAACCTGCCGCGGTGTGTGGTGTGCCTGGAGATTGTGGGCACGCCGCGGTCGGACCGGCCCGAGTTGTCGGGCGACAGCGACACGCGGCTGGCGGCCAAGTTCCCGACGTTCTGTCTCAAGTGCGACCATGTGCTGCACCTGGACCATGCGCGGCAGTGGTTCTCGCGGCATTCCGAGTGTCCGGTGCCCGAGTGCCGGTGCCGGTGCAACTTCCGCGCCAACCCTGAGCTGAACTACAAGTAATTGGTCGGTGTTTGTGTATGTGCTTGCCAACTCCAACGGCGTCTTGCTGGGTCGGTGTTTTATCTTTTTATATTTACTACGGATTTATTATTTACTGTATTTTTATTATTTGGTATCAAACTGTGTGCTACTGTGGTGACTCTGCCTCTGCTCCTGCACCTCCTCCTCTCGGCCCCTTTGCTCCTGCGGCCGCCCTCCGCTGTGTGGCGGCCTTGCCCGGCGGTGCCCGTGCCTTGCTCAGTACGTCTGCCGGCAGATCCGCCACCTTGTTGCCGGCCTCCCACAGCAGCAGCTCTGTTTTTGTTGGCAGAAGCTGCGATCCGTGCGGGCTCGTTACGACGCGCTCAAAGTACTTGGAGGGGACAACACCGTCCGCATCGCCCTCGCTCAGCACGACTCCGTTGGCCGCGCGCCACCACTTGAGCGACGGGTCTTCCCGCAGCGCGCGCCGCACGTCAATGTAGACCATCAGCTGGGCGTCCCGGCGCAGGCCAGGGATGGTTTTTGCGGATGCCTTGTCGGCCTCTCCGTCTTCGAGGCACCCCATGTGGACGTGGTTGCGCGTCATGCGCTTGAGACCGCCCGATGCTTCGATCGCCGGCCAGAATGCAAAGAAGGTGCCGTGGCAGACGACGGGCGGCGCTGTGTCGGGGTCGTCGATGGGTGTCAAGAGACCGGCGTCGCTCGTGACGGAGGCAATGCTGTGGCCCTGGTTGGCGCGGATGACGAAATCGGCCGGGTCGTCGCTCTTCTCCAGCAAGGACGCGTCATCGACGCCGTCCCGCAGCTTCCAGGCAAAGCGCTGCTTGTCGTTGGTGGCAATGACGTCGCGGACCTCGGCCACCGTGACCTTGAGCGAGCGCAGCGTGCCCCATTTCAGCACGAGCTCAAGCGGTGCATAGCCCTCCTTGTCGAGGGGGATGCCGGCCTTGGCAGCCTGGTGGCGCAGCAGCTTGGACAGGGCGTGGCTGATGTCCTTTTCGCGCGACTGGAATCCGCCGCCGCCGCCGGATCTGCCTCCTCCCCGTCCTCCACCCCGTCCTCCTCCCCGTCTACCACCGCGAGACTTGCCGCCGTCCTGGCCCATGCCGGCGAGCTTGTTGTTAAACTGGGCCGACAGGGCCTCTGCGTTATCATAGTCGGCCATTGCTATTGGCTGCAGACGTTTTGTGAATTCTAGACAAAACAACGGTTGAGGTGAGAAGCGAGAATGAGAGGATGCTGGCGATGTAAGTGAGGCCGAAAAGGCTGAATATATAGTGGGGTACCGTGCTCTGGTGGCAGCTTCCCGAATTATACATTACTGTGTACAGTGCTAGTAGCGTGCCACGCCTGAGTCACCGGCGCAGTCAGCCTTGCCGGAGGCTCATTTGCATTTCCGAAACGATGCCCAAGTCCTCAAAGTATGAATATGTATTGAAATTATCTAAGTTTCGAGCAGGGCGTCGTCACAAGTTGTCCGGTATAGTGTGGATAGATGTTTATTGCTTGCCGTTCACTCTCAAGATCTCAAGATGCATTGCAACAGGAGATTCAAAGACTTCAGCACTTGAACAAGAGCTTCTTAGCTTTTTATCTTGTAGTATCTAAGAAACTAGTTTATACGATGAGAGCCACTAGAAAAGGTCAAATATAACAAATGAATATTGCAAAGCTCGTCTTGAGAGCAATGAAGTGATGCGGCAAAATGCACTGTAGTCACGTGATCGCTATTTGACGTCGTTCCTCAGATCAGATCACAATCTTCTGTTTTATAATGTGGTTTCTTTCTGTCGCCCTTGTTGTCATTCTCATATCACTTGTTTGCGTGTAGTTTCTTGGTTATTATAATATTTACATATTTAAATATTATCATATTATCATTAAACATAGTCTATATACATGCAGTCATAATTTTTGTATCTTTCCGTCATCCATGTCTGTTTGCAAAGAAAACATCTAGGGGTTCACAGACTCAAAGAGGGTGCGCAGGGCAGCATCCGCGTAGCCGGCGTTGAGGGCCAGCTGCAGCACGACGCGCGCCTTTTGCGGGTTCAGCCAGCCGCCGCCGTACTGGCCGGGCGTGGCCTGCGCCTCGACGAAGCCGTCCATGGTGCGGCGCGAGAAGACAACCGCAGTGCCGTTGTTGGCCGTCAGGTCGTCGATGACAGCCAGGCCCGCCTCGGTCCAGCCGCCGGCGCCCATGCCGGCCAGGACAAGGCCCTTGGCGCCGAGCTCGACGGCGGCGGCAGCGATCTTGGGGTTCATGTCCTCGTGGCCGTAGATGACCTCGACGTCGGGCAGGGCGGTGACGTCGCTGGCAATCTCAAAGTAGGGCTTGCCCAGGGGCAGGGCGGGGGCGTAGTAGAAGACGGGCTTGATGTCGACAAAGTAGCCGAGGAAGCCCTGCTCGTAGGACTTGAAGGTGTCGAGGGTGTTGGCGTTGGTCTTGGTGGTGTAGTAGGCGTTGGCGATGCGGTCGTTGAGCACGATCATGGCGCCGCGGCCCTTGGCCTTTGGGGAGACGGCCAGGGTGATGGCGGCCAGCAGGTTCTCGGGGCCGTCGGCGCTGATGGCCGTGGACGGGCGCATGGCACCGACAATGACGACGGGCTTCTCGGAACGGACGGTCAGATCCAGGAACATGGCGGTCTCCTCGAGGGTGTCGGTGCCGTGGGTGACGACGACGCCCTGGCAGTAGGGGCTGTCGAGCTCGGCCTGGATCTGGCGCGTCAGGTTGAGCAGGATGTGCTGGGTGATCTCCTCGGAGCCGACGTTGGAGATCTGGATGCCGGACGGGTTGGACACGTTGTAGATGGCGGGCACGGCATTGAACAGGGCCTCGACGCCGACGACACCGGCAGTGTAGCCGGTCGTGTCGGAGGACGACGCGGCACTGCCGGCAATGGTGCCTCCGGTGGCAAACACGGTGACGTTGGGCAGGCTGGCATTGTAGGTGCTGGCCTCGGCGCGCGACCACAGCTGGTGACTGGCAAAGGCAGTGGCGGCAACAGCGTCACGGGCCACGACGGCAGCGTTGCGGGGGACGGGCTTGGCCAGGACGGCCGCGATGGGCGCGAGGAGGAGCGAGGAAGTCTTCATGGCGAGGTGAGGGATGAGGTCTGGGACGAGGTGGCTAGAAGAGGATGGACCTTGGGAGCTGAGAGCACGACGAGAGAAAAAAAGACGGCGATCTGCATGGTTTATATGCTCGGCAGAGCTATAGAAGCTGCATAGCAGCTACACGGCCAGCTCGACGTGCATTGTAGCAGTGCTAACAGCGGAGGCAACGGCTGTCTGCAGAGGTGGCCGAGGCATCGGAGTATAGACCGGTGGATCCAGAGATGGCATCGAGTCAGAGCAGATAAGAGAAGAGGCGAGGTCGCTGTGATGATGAACGGTAGAAGAATAGACAACGAATAAGTAGAAAAGGTATGGAGAGTAGACAATAGTAACAAGATATAATATGTAATATGTAATATAATAAACGAAATCAATACAACTAGAACGACAAGACAGGCAAGACATGTATGCCGAGTTGGTACGCCCATCTTTCGCCATGGCTGTGCATCCTCATTAATGATGTATGTTCATTGCTGGTAGATGTAAAAGAATATAAAAGAAGAAAAGAAATTAATATAAAAGAATTAATATCATGTTTATTACATCCGGGGCAAGACACGCAGGGCGTAGAACAAGCCGAAGAAGAGACCATGGATCAATGCCAAAAGCAGCAGCAATACCAAGTGCTCAGTGCCGGCGGTGTCGAGATAAGCAGGGCGCCGACTGTTGCATTGAATTAGAGTTACTCCGTCACAAGTACATATGTAGTATCGCGAATAGACGGTATTAGTGACTATAGCGTCTCCACTTTACCTTCTTATTTCCTATCGCATGGGTAATGCAATTCGATTTACAGAGTAATCGCATACTATTTATTGTAAGAGTCGACGATAACCAGAGACAACATGCCGGATCTTTGCGTAATGAATGTCACTGCTCCCAATTGGCCTTTTAGCTGCTATGTAGCTCGAGCCGGGGCCAGCGATGCCCACGAGGTCGGCTCTTTTTTTATTCTTTTCCTTTTCTTTTTTTTTCTTTTTTTCCTTCTCCTCCATCCTCTCTTCCTCCCCTTTTTAGTCTTCCTCTATTGTTCTACTTCTTCAACCTTCTCCATCTTCCCTCGTATTCTTTTTCTACACCTTATCTTTCTCGCCCAACCCCGAGAAGCTGCAAGTGGAAAATGTCAAGCTCCAACAACTTAAAGACAAAATAAGAAAAAGAAGCACACTCTTCGCACCCGGTCTTTTTCTATAGTCCACCGGTCGCCCCGACCATCGGACAAACACCGACGTAGGCCGATGGCCATGGGCAAAGCGCTGGATCTGGGTCCTAGCATGTCCGATATCCAGGCTTGGCTTCTCCATCTTGGGCAAATACCTCGCGTCAACCATCGACTATCGACTCTGTATATCTACGAGCACATCCCAAGCGAAGGGACATTCCCAGCATTTAGGGAGACCGGCTCGGCGGGTAGCCCGGACGGGTAGCTCGCGGGAACTGCTGCAGCCCACGTGGCATCGACTGTAGATTGTCGGATGTCGGATGTTGACTGTAGGATGCAGATTGCATGCAGATTGTAGATACCATGGCCGGCTATGCAAACCTCAGCAGGAGACGATGACTCGTGCGGCTACGTGCAAGCCCGGGGAATACAATCCAAAGCATGGCCAGTATCCGGGGTTGAGCCACACTGGAGGCTAGACAGAGAGCGGCGCGCAGTGGCTGGACGGCAGCGAATGGAATCGAGCCGTGTAAGCATAACGCCCGCCTTCTTCCTTGCTGTCTCTTCTTTTGTTCCGTTCTTTCTTGGACTGTCTGTGCGCACGTTCAAATATTGTATTATTGACTGCTTGATTGGTTCGCGAGGCACATGACAGCGGTGAGCATGTCGAAAGACAGTCTCTAGAATGCCTGGACGCACGGACGTTGGACGACAGACAAACGACAGCGGCAGACAACCCCGGAAATGTCCACGTTCGGTATCGCTTAGACGTACAGGACATGACGTAATGCAGCGAGGTGTCATTGGTTTTGTAGACAAAGATAGGATAACGGTTGATTAAGCAAAGGCAATCGCATGCCAGCAATAGAGAGAGAAGAGAAAGAAGACCAACGAGAAAGGTAGAAATGAGTCAATAAAATAAATAGACAAGAGAAGATGAAAAGACGGCCAGGAAGACCAGTACAAGACAAACAAACAAACACCGTCCTCACAGCCATGACCATTGACCAACCGTAACAGTAACACAAAAGGTATAGAATAACGCAGTAAGAGCGAAGCAAGAGAGCAAGATGATAATAAAAGAGAGCAAAAAAGTAGAAAGGAAGTAAAAACAAGTAGAGAAAGAAGTAGAAAAAGAAGTAGAGAAAAAAGTAAAGAAGAAAAGAAGTAAGAGAGAAAGAGAAAAGGACAGAAAAGACTACCGCCGCCGTGACGACGTACGCACTCCCTTTCGGAGGCTGGCTCCCGCACGGCCGCGCCGGGGCGTCGTCACCGTGAGATTCTGGCTGCTGCTCGCCGGCTTCTTGCCCGTAGACGACGGCGCCGCGGTAATCGTGCTGTCCTCGACGTCAAACTCGAGCCCCTTGAGCTCTTCGTCGTCCATGTCCGTGAGGTCTTCGCTCAGCAGCCGCGATGCCGTGCCGTCCAGAGGCGTGGCCGTGCCGTCGCCGGTAGAGTTGCCAGTAGAGTTGCCATTCGTCTTTCCAGCAGAATTGCCATCGCACAGCAGCTCGTCCGCGACGGTTGTGCCCTTGGGGCTGATGCCGTGCAGGTACCACAGGACACCGCCGGTGTCGAGCGTATCGACCAGCGGGTGAGCTTTGTCGCTGCTCGTGTTACCGTCGCTGTTGCTGTTGCTGTTGCCATTGCTGTTGTTATTGCTGGGGAGACTGCCGTTGTGCGATTGCGGCGGTGTCAGCGGAGCGTCAGTCGCGGCCAGTTTCGAAGCGGCCGCCTGGTCTTTTTCGGTTTGGTTTTCTTCTCCGGCTTCGTTTTCTTTTTCTTTTTCGGTTTCCGTTTCCGTTTCTTTCTCCTTCCCATTCCCGTTCTCATTGCTGCCAGCACCATGCGTGTCTGTAGGTTTGGCCGCATCGACTACACCGTTGGCACCATTGACGAGGAGTGTCGACGACCGGGGTGTCGTGATCTGGATGCTGATGGTCTTGTGCCGGGATGCTCTCGGCGTAGTGAGTGCATCGTCTTTGGCGTCGTCCACATCCATCTTATCGTCGATGCCTTCAGCCTCGGCCTCGGCCTCTTTTGTCAGAGCCTCTGTAGTCGCCGTCTCTGTAGACACATTCTTGTTAGACTCTCCAGACTCTCCGGACTGTGGAGCTTCGCCGTCAGCCATGACGACATCCTCCGGCCCCGCCTGCGTCGCGGCTGGCTTCTGCTTAGGCGCCAGCTCGACGCACGCCTCCAGCAGCTGCTCCAGCTCCTTTTGCAGCGGCTCCAGCGGCACGCGCGTAATGTCCGCCTCGGCCCGCACGGCCGCCTCCAGCATCGGCTGGATCGACTTGAGGATCCGCTTGCCGAGCCGCTTGCGGTCGCGCGGCTCGGTATACGATGATGCCGCCGCGTTGTCTGCCGGGACGTCACCGTCCACCTGGGTCTGGTTGATCGTCTGCTGCACAATGTCGGCGAGGTCGTGTGCAAAGCTGAGCGTCGTTGTGTAGAAGCGCGTGTTGAGCTTGTCCTGCAGCACCGCAAACCGCTGGCTGAAGACGCCCTTGTCGTACGTACTGGCCTTGGCAATCACCGGCGCCAGCAGCTTGTACACGGGAAAGTAGCACGAGTTGACAAAATCGTGCTCCAGCGTCGCCGCCTCCAGCTTGTCGCTCTCGCGCTCGACGACGTCGTTGGCCAGCGACCGCAGCTGCTCTAGGTCGCGGATGAGGCCCTGCGCAAACTCGATCCGCCGCTCCAGCCGCGCCTGGCCGGACGCGCCCATGGTGGCAAAGTTGCGCCGCGTCAGCTCCATCGACGTAAACGTCTCCATCTGCAGCTGCAGCCGCTTGAGCAGCGCCGCGCCCCTACGCGCCTCGCGCTTCAGCGTCCAGTAGCGGCAGGCTTCCGACACAAACTCGCGCCGCCGCCGCAGCATAAAGCGCTGCAGCGCCGTCTCCACAATGTCAAACACCGCCTGTGGGATCACAGGCGCCCCCGACGGCAGCTTCCACATGGGCTTGGCCGCGCTCGCGTTCTTGATCTTGTCAGTGAGCGCCAGTGCAGACGATGACAATGCAGATGACGCCTCAACGGCACCAGCTGCGCCTGCATCGGAGCCCGCAACGGACAGGCTCCCTGCACCCGGTGCGCCTAGGGAGGCCGCGGCGGCGGCGGCGGCGGCGGCGGCTGCGATGCGCGCGCCCGTCATCTGCGACTCGGCCGCCGCATGCCCGGCACCGATCATGCCGTGCGTCGTGGCGGCCATCTGCAGGGCGGACGCGCGGCTGTCGGCCCAGATGCGGCCGCGCATGGTGCGCTTGTAGTGGCGCTTTGCTTCGCGCGTGGCCTGGTGGACGGCGTTTTCCTTGGCGTACTCGGGCGGGCAGTGGCGGTCGCAAAACGCCTTGAGGATCATGCTGTTGTCGAGGACGGCGAGCGCGCCCTGGCTGTTTTTCATTTTCAGGTAGAGGCGGGCGCGGCGGGCGCAGGTGACGTGAAATGCCTGGTAGCAGGCCTTGTTGCCGCACTGGATGCAGGCGCCCATCTTCTGGCGGCAAATGTAGCAGGTGAGGCGCCAGCGCGTCTTGGGCACCTTGTCGACGTCCATGACGGGCTCCATAAACGTGGTGTTGCCCAGCGAGGTCTCCGGGATCCACATGGCGCACAGCATGTGTGCCCATTTACTCGAGTTTGTCTGCTTGAAGGCGCCGTCGGTGTTGGGGCAAAAGATGCAGGTGGGCACGCCGCGGCCGATCAGCTGGCACTTGCGGCACAGCCACTGGCCCTCGGGAATAAAGGGCACGCCGTAGCAGTCCTGGTGGACGGCGAGGTCGCAGCCGTCGCAAAAGACAATGGCATTGGTGTTTTCGCAGTCGCCGTCGTCGCAGATGGCACACTTGCTGTCCTGCTCCTCCCCAATCTGCATCTCGCCATTGACGGCTGCAGCGGAGCTGGACCGCGCGCGGTGCGTCTGCGGCGGCTTGGGGTTGGGCTTGGGGATGCGCTTCTCCAGCAGGTGCCACTCCTTCTCAATCTTGGTAATGGTGATCTCAAAGATCTCGCGCGTAATGGGCTCCACATCCTGCGCCTTGCGCTGCACATTGTGCTTCGCAAGCCACATGTCGTCCTGCTCGTCCATGTCGTACTCGACGCGGCCGACTCCGCCGTTGCTGCCTGCACCGCCGCCCGAAATGATAAAGTTGGCGGCGCTGCCGGGCACGCCGTAGGACGTGGGCAGCGGGTCCGGGCCGCCCACGTCGTCCAGCGAGACGCCCGATGCAGCCGCTTCGGCAGCCGCTTCGGCAGCGGCCGTGTGGTACGCATCGACTTCCTCTTCGGCATTTGCATCGCTGGCCTTGAGAAGGAACCGGTCCGGGCGGATGTAGACGTCCGTCTCCTGGTAGCCGACGTTCATCATGGACTTGTCGACATAGCGGTTGAGCGTCTTGTTCTCGAACAGGAGAATGCGGTCGGTGCGGCGGTAGGACGGCAGTTTGAGGTCGAGCTTTTCTTTGGGTGTCTGGTTGTGGATGGGCAGCACCTTGGGCGTCTTGGGCGTGTGCCCGGTGCCGCCATAGCCATAGGATACGACGACACCGTCGCGCGGTGGCCTGCCTATCCGTCTGCGCAGTGGTGTTTCTGGCAGGTCGGCGGTGGTTGTCGGAGGCTCTTGTGCGGGTGCCGTGTTTGTATTTGTGTTTGTGTTTGTGTTTGTGTCTGCATTGTTGTCTGTCGGGTTGGCCGTGCTGCCGCCGGTGAAAAAGGTGACGCTGCTAGCCGACTCTGCTGCAGCTTCGGCACCGGCTGTGCTAAAGGACGAGGCTGGGTTGGTCGAGAGGCTAAAGCTAGAGCTGGAGAAGCTGGCCATAGTGCTCGCTATCGCTGTTGGATTCGCCGGATTCGCCAGTTTTGCCCTTTCCAGTTTTGCCGCTGTGCCGTCGACCTCCTCCGACCGAAACACCATAAAGGTCGTCTCAATGTCCAGGTTGGGGTGGAACTCCTCCCACCCGCGCTCTTCGCGCGGCTTGTACCCTTCGCTCTGGGCCACGGCCGCGGCCACGGCTGCGGCAGAGCTGAACTGCTCTTCGTCGTCGGGTTCGTAGCGGCTGACGGCGATGCGCGTGCGCGTGCTCTTCTCGCGGCGCGGCAGCATGGATGAGGCTGAGCGGCCCCGCACGGAGCCGCCGCCGCGGCCGCCACGGATGCTGGGCGAGTTTCCAACCGAGTTTCTGGTAGACGAAGAAGACGGCCCGCGCACGACATGCGTCACGGTGCCGTCCACGTCGATGAAGCGCCCGCCGCCGCCCGGCCCGCCGGGCACGTACTTGCGCCGTTTTGGGGGCGGCTCGCTGGCGGCTGCTTTGACAGACCTCACGGATTTGACAGAGTCTGTGGCGGCGAGGCGCGCCGCGCGTGCAGCGTTAGTGCTGCCCGGCGGCCTACCGCGACGGCGGCCTGTCGTCCCTCGGCGGGGTGTCAGAGGGGTGGCCATTGTAGAGGTCGATTTGGAAGATAGACTGTGGAGGAGCGAGAGGCGAGAAGCAAAAAGCTATCCAGTAGAAGTCGATAGACGCGTGGCGTCGACGCGCATCCAGGATGTCGAGGCGTATCAATGCTGTGTCAGTCGTGTGCGCAGTAAGAGTAACAAGAAGGTGATGGGTGTGTCGTATGTGGTGTTTCGTGCGTCGTTCACTTGTGAATCACTGCTGAGAGTGTCGTGTACTGATGCATGCAAGTGCCGGATGCCCTGACTGACTCTCGACTCGATGCTTGATGTGCCGGCCAGGAGGTTCGTGATCACGTCGCGATGGGTATGCAGCCTGCGCTAATCCCGTTTCGGATTGGCCACTTATCATACATAGGCCCACTTGTTTTTGTCAGCCGTGGCAATTGTTTAGTAAAAGTATCACTTTATTTAATACTCCACTTTTAACTACTAGTCGCACGAGGCCGCAGCCTTGACTCGAGCTGTGAGCGATGGGATACCAAGTACCGGATGATCTTGTACTGATTAACTCGTCACAGTTTGCGGAGCATGCCGCTATGTTTATAATGTTCATACAGCTCCAGAAATAATTGCGTCTCAGGAACTAAGTATTGTATTTTTATACTTTTCTTTCACTACTGTGGAGTTCAGATATTCAGAGATGCAGAGATGCAGAGATGCATGGCAGGCATGGTAGATGATTCTCAACGGCTATTGTTAACCTTATCGGCTGTCACAGATATGAGAAAGTATGGGCCCTAGCGGCGCCAATCTAAAATCCAAAAGGGCAGACAGTAGGGAGCTGTCGTTGTGCCTGACTAGGACCGTAAAGGCGAAAGGAAGATGCCGTGCGGGTCGCCTCGACCCCATGGGGTAGCATGAGGCCCAATCCTAGTCGTTCATGTCCTGCATTGGTCACTTCTCCGTATGGCTTGGGTCACGACGAGATTGTAAAGATGAAACGAAATGATATTTTAGTCGGCCACTTCCTCCAGGCACCCAGCCGTTCCACATCCATGACTCGCTCAATGATAGCAAAATAAGAGACATAATGAACAGTGAGAAGTAAGAAAGACGGTAAAAAAAGTATAAACAAATCAGAATCAGAATCAGAATCAAAACAAAAACAAAAACAAAAAAGCAACCGGACGCCATGATAATCCAATCCAAAAGCAAAGGCAAAAACAACAAGATAAACGTAAAGCAAGAGCCAAAGAAACAAGACACGAAACAAAAAGTGCAAATGCGAAATAATCAAGAGTAACAAGAAACCAGGTATCAAAGACTGCCTCTGAGAAATATGGGCAGGTGGACTCGGGTGCGAGCCGCAATAACAAAGCCGTATCAAAGCTGTAGTTGGAGCCGAGGCCGTGTTGCAAGTGTAGGCCGGCTGATAAGAGATAGCCAATAGTATATAATATGAAATATCATATAAACAAAGCTGATCAACATGCGAGGGTAAGAATATAAATAATCTTTGAGCTGCGGTCGTGCCGCTTAACGAGCGCGTCTATAGCGAGTCGTTCTATAACGGTGAAAAAATAATAAAGTGGTGATATGGAGATGATAAAGGGTCGGGTATCAAAAAATAGCTGCATAATGGCAGGAAATGCAGATGGCATCGGTTTCGGATGGGGTCATGAGGTGAGGCGGGGTGAATGAGGATGTATAGAGTGATTGCTTTTTGAGGAGATAAGAAGGAGAAAGTCAACAGAAGAGACAGTCAAGTCGTCTGTTGACTCAGTGTAGCAGACGCACACAGATGGGAAACCTCAAAGTCGAGTCTCAGCCCAGCGTGCGGCCGGAATGAATGGCGTGCACACTGCCCGGGCGCGGCGCCACACTGACCGTGCTTTGATGCAACGGCGATGTATTGGTGCTGCTAAACGGGTTGTCGTTATACGGCGACTGGTTGGACTTGGACGAGTGCGAGTGCGAGTGCGAGTGCGCGTGCGATGGCGGCCGCACAGAATCCCAGGTCTCCTCGCTCAGGGCAGACAGATAGCCTTCGCCGACCTGGTCGCGCAGAGCCTCGATCTTGCGCTTGTACATCTCGCCGCCGACGTCCCACGACTGAGGTTCTTTCCACGTGGGCGAGGGTGAGCTGTTGGTCTTGGTGGGCGTGCGTGTCGGCGTCAGGGGCGTCGGCGGCAGAGGCTTGGTCGTAGTGTGCGAGTGGGATTGAGACTGCACTTGCCCCTGGGACGACAGCATGGGCGACGGCTGCAGCTTCAGAGGCTCCGGCGTGATCAACTGGACCGGATGGACCGGCTGGGGTTTAGGCTTAGCAAACTCGGCAGACGAGAACGGCGTGTTCAGCTGCACAGCAGGGGAAGTGTTGCTGCGCGGGATCTGCGGCTTCTCTTCGTAAATAATCGGCGACATGGGGCCGGCCAGTGGCGGCAGAGTGGGCACATTGTCGAGACCGTGCGTGAAACGGTAATTTTCCGTCTGCCCGGCATAGCCGCGCGTCGACTTTGTGGGGGTTGTTGGGACAGCACCACCGCCACCACCACTAGATACGGACATGTCCTTGAACGACGTTTCCAAAGTTGCCAGCGACGCTGACGCCGAAACCGAGCGGGCCGATGTGTCGTTGGTAGCAAGGTCGACAATGCGTCTCTTGGGCACGCGCTTGCGGCGCGAGCCGGTCGAGTTGTTGGCGTTTGCACTGTTTGCATTTGCATTGCTGGAGCTGCCCTCGCTCGACACGGCACGAATGGTGGGGCGCTCCTTGCGCAGAACAGCGGGCTCACGGGGTGCATCGTAGACAATCGCCGGCTTACTGACGTCGACGGCAGGCATGGTGGGCACGGGCGTCGGCTTGATGACGGGCACGACAGGCGGCAAAGGAGCACGCTCGACAAGATACTTTCTTTCCGAGTATGTCGGGCCAGTCGCGTCAATAATGATATCCTCGCTGAAACCGGGCGTCTTGCGGAACAGGTTGAAGATGGTGATGCGGTAGTCCTTGTGCGTGCGCGTAAAGGGGTTGCCATTGACCCAGACCTCGCGGATGTAGGGGATACCCGTCAGACGGGCAAGCTCCATGGGGTCGGTCAGGCCGTTGTCGCGCAGATCGAGACGCTCCAGGGGGAAGAGCTTCTCGATGCCGGCAATGGACTGCAGGCGGTTGGCGCGCAGGTTGAGCGCAGTGATAGCGGGCAGCGGCGAATGGCCCAGCGAGTGCAGCGAGTCGATCATGCAGTGCGACAGGTTCAGGGCGCGCAGGGCGGTCAGGGTGGCGAGGCTGTCGGGCACCTGCGTGAACAGGTTGCTGGACAGGTCGAGCGAGTGCAGGGTGTTGGATAAGGGCGACAGACTGAATGCGGGAATTGAGGTCATGGAGTTGTCGGACAGGCTGAGGTGCTTGAGGAAGCGCCACTTGGACGCTGGCACGATACCGGCGCCGGTTGTCAGCAGATTGGAGGCGCTGCCGCGGCGGGTGTGCCACGACTCGGAGAGGCTCGAGTTGGAGCTGCCAGACCCGGAGCGGTGGACCTTGTGAGAGCCGCGGACATAGGACGTGCCGTTGCGCGAGCTCGAAGGTCTGCGCGGCGAGTGGCTGCGAGGCCGCGCCGACTTGGACGGCGAGCGCGGCGATGCCTCGTCGCTGTTTGTGCGGTTGAGCGAGGGGCGGTGGTAGTCGTGCTCGTGGTGCTCATCAATGTTGGGTTCACTAATCAGAGAGCCGATGCGCATGTCGAGCGACGAGGTGCGCGGGTCGGGCGAGCTGGGCATGGACATGCTCTTGTGCAGCTCGGCGTGCGGCAGCGAGGGGCTGCTGCGGCGTGGGCTGCCAAAGGGGCCGATCGTGGGCGACGACTGCTGCTTGGAGGTGCGGCGGCGGCGCTTGTCCATGTCGTCGAGGATGATATCAACCAGGATCTCGACAGGGTCGTCGATGCACGCGCGCTTCAGAATGAGCGAGCGCAGCTGGTCGGCCAGACGATCCCAGCCAAAGAATTGGCGGAAATCCATGTCGCAGACCTCGAGCGCTTGTACGTTTTTGAAGACGTAGAGGGGCACGGCCGAGTCAAAGGGGAACTCTTCGTAGCCGCGGATCAGGCGTGCACGCCAGTCGGGGGCCAGCCGCAGACAGGGGATCTTGGTAAAGGCGGAGTAGAGATACTTAAGATCGGCCTGGAGAGCGGCCTTTTGGCGTTCTGTGCGGGCGGCGGAGATGCTGGAGCCGAGGCCGATGCTGCTCCACAAGGAGGACATGCCGGACATGACACTGCGAATGCTGGAGACGGAGCGGATGGAGCCGACATCAGAGCCATGGTTGTTTGAGCGCTGGGACTGGCTGAGGAAAGAGACATAGTTGGAGGAGGAGGCGTCGTGAATGTTCTCGATACGGACGCCCATGGGCCCGACGGGGATGCCGAGATCTTCGAAGCGCGAGAGGAGGTAGAAGAGGTGGTGAGGGGTGAGAGAGAGCTTGGCGGACTTGACGGAGTGGGAGGTAAAGTTTAGGGATCCGAGCGAGAGGGCGGCAGCGAGCGAGCTGGAGGTGGAGGAAGAGGTGGAGGGGCGCTCGGGGAGAGAGGGAGAAGAAGCGCTTGTTGGGAGGGAGGAGACGCTCTGGGAAGGGCCATGGCGCGGGCCGGACTGCCTGCGGAACTGCAGGGCGTTGGCGAGGGCCTTTTCGTGGGTGCGCACGAAGGTGGCGAGTTGCTTGACGAACAACTCCCCGTCTTCAGAATCCATGGCGGGCGGGCGGTTATGAATGCATCGGAAGATAGAAAAAGGGTGCAGGGTCGCGATCAGGGGGAGGTCTTCTGGTTGTTGCGGTGGCAATATACCAGGTGTTGATTGTATTGGTTATGAGGGTTTTGAGATATTTGATGTTTTAATATTCGAGGGAGAGTTGAAGAGTTGAAGAGTTGAAAAAGATTTGAATGCAAAAGGCGTCGAGGTTTGAGGTGGAAGAAAGAAGCAGCGTATGCGTTGGCGTAGGTAGGGCGTAGGCTGAAAGCGCAAGTCAGGAGGCTGTAGGACGGAAGAGTCAGTAAGACGTCGACGAGACAGGTTGCGTGGTGCAGAGGGAGGCGACAGAAGAACAAAAATAGAATAGAATGGGAGGATGCAAAAAGGAAGACAGAAGGAAGAGAGAGAGAAGAAGAGAAGACAAAAGAGAAAAGGAGGATGGCGAGAGAGGACAAGCACAGACACAGACACGAGCACAAACACAGAAACACACTGATGCACAGGACCAGGGCGTGAGTGTAGAGTGCAGAGTAGAGTGCAGTGCAGAGTGCAGCCAGGATCGCGAGATGTGAATAGAACAGCAGAGGATGATCACGGGATGGCCACGAGGTGGAACAAGGCGATCAGAGGAGCAGGGCAGAGGCAGATGGAGGCAGACAGAGCGAGGCAGGAAACACCGGAGATCCGGTCGTCTGTTGCGCAGCCACAATAGAAGTGAATAGAAATAGAGGCTGCTCTGTAGAGCGGACAGCAGAGGGCAGAGAGTGTGAAGAGCGGAATGACAGGCTTCTGTGGCCGACACACGGTGCCTGGACGCTGAGTCAACTGGGGAAACGGTTGCTCATTCCTGCTGTGGCGTGTTGTGCGTGGATGCCGTGCCTGTGCAGTGACTGTGCAGACTTGTACAGACTGGAGCAGGCCGGTGTAGTGACTTGAGCAGTGGCTGTGGTCTGTCATCTGTGGTGTCTAGTGCAGGCCGCGGGTGTGGGTGAATGAAGTCGACTGGCAGGCGGCAGAGACAGTGGTGCAGATGGCAGACGGACACGGGCGAATAGCACAGGATATCACAGGCAGGCAGGCAGACAGACAAGACAAGACGAGCAGATGAGCAGACGAGCAGACGCAAGAGGCAAGCAAACACAGCAAAGACGGCAAAGGCAAGGCAAAGACAAGGCAAAGACAACAACATCACAAGTGCATACCAGGAGACAGCGCGCGACTGGAATGCGCGCGGGGTAGGGGAGATTGGAGCAGGGCCGCGCGAGATGAGAGATGAACAAGGACGATCTCAAAGGGTCGCGGTGGTAGGCGTGGTAGAGAAGAGATGAGGCTAAAGATGAAATGAGACGGTGAAATGAGACGATGGGACGGATGAGGTGAAAATGAAGAAAAGAAAGAAAAGAAAAGAATGGAGGAATGCGACAGCCAGTGTGCGATAAGGAATGTGTCGTGATGGCAAAGGTTGAGGTGGAATAGATGGGATTGGGTAGATGAGAATAGTATGTGTTGATGTTGCCAAAGATGTTGCAGAGATGTTGCAGATGCTGCAGATGTTGCAGATGTTGCAGAGATGGATGGCCGATGACGGGACTTACGAATCAATGCGGCCGGCAGCAAGGTAGGCGGGTGGGAGAACAAAGAAAAAGGAAGGAGCGATGGACAAAGACAGCCAAAAGTCAAAGGAACGGACGGGACAAGACAATAGATAGCGGGCCAAAACGGCAAGAGCGATGGAGAAGAGAGAAGAGGGAAAATAGGGGGTCCTGGGCAAATGGACCGTCTAAACGTGTCATAGCACAGAGAAAGAAAGGGCAAGAACAAAAGGAAGAACACAAAAGAAAGAGAAAAGACAAGACGGAGAACGGGCAGGAGCGGACCCAGCACTAGCGGGCGCCGCTTAGCAGGGCAAAGCAAAAGAACGTAGTGGATGGCGGTGGCGGTGGCAGTGGCAGGCAGGACGCGCTGGACTCACGATGATAAGGAACGTGTCGACAGTGCGGGCTATGTCGGTATGAGCAGATCCAAGGACGTCGCGATGTCCAAGGTCGGGGATTGAGGAATGTGAAGATTCGAGGGCCGTGATGTCGAGAAGAGGACAAGAGGTCAAGAGGTCGTAGGATCGCGGGATGAAGTCGCTGCTCAGTCGGCTCTGTATCTCGGCGTTGTCGTTGTCGTTGTGGTTATTGCCGTCGACAGTCTCGGTGTCGTCGTGGTTTCGCTCGTCTCTCGTCTTTCTTCGTCGCCTTTCGTCGTCGTCGTGTCTGTCTTCGTCTCCCTCTTATATTGATGACTCGTATCGAGCACCGCCTCTAGTCTCTAGAAAGGGGGGAGGGAGGAAGACAAGGAAGGAAAGAAAAGGTCAAAAGTCAAAAGCAAAAAAAAAAAAAAAACAGACGAGAAGCAAACAGCCATACAGCGTCGATACACGATAGACAGAAACAAGGGAACGGGAAATTGGAAATTGGCGACGGGGCTGCGAAAGAGGGGCCATTAGTATTTATTATTAGTATTATAGATTGATTTAATTTATCGAATTTATGTCCATCAAGTACTACCAAGTCTTGTACATATTAGTGGTCTACTTGCAGGAGATACATAGTATGAATAGTCCATCCTGGTTGGCGGCAGGGTCTCAGGGTCTCTTGCTAGACCGACAGGCTTTCGCATCTCCATCGCAAGATGCCTGTCGACAAAGACATGAGCCCAATGCGAGTAATAGAATGGCACTATAATATTGGGAAATAGGGATGTTCGTGTCGAAACCTGATGTTGGGTGTACCCAAGGTGTGCCCGAGCGATGCAAGGTGAATGCCCAATGCCGGATTTTATTGTTTTTCTTTCTTCTTTTTTTCTATCAAGGTGAGCGATGCCCGATGCCCAATAGGAGCAGTGGCAGCGAGGAATACAGAGAATAGATACAACAGGGTAGAGATAGAACACTATAATAGAATACAGAATAGAATACAGAGTAGAATACGAATAAGATCACAGGCAGTTGGTTTCAGTTGACGCCTAATGGCACTACCAGTGGATACCGCACATCGGGCCAGTATACAAAATACGTTGCAAGCACAGCACGGAGCACAGGCGACAGGGGTTTGGGGGTTGAAGCGAGATATCAGGCGTATGTATGTAATAATACTGGATAGGCTAGGTCATTTGGGGCAGTCAGGGTGTTTAGTGGGTTTAGAGTGCTGGGTAGAGTCCTCTAATTTACGCAGCAATAGCAGAGGTGCTAAGTACGCTGTGATAGTAGACTTGGTATAGCACTAAAAGGTAAACAATGAGTAAACAAAGATAATGTAAACAAAGACTGTCAGATAAGATAGTACGTAGTAAATGCATATCTAAGATACATATACAATTACCCGGAATACGGCAATCACGAATGTAGGTGCTAAACAGCGGTAGCGGCTCAGGTACACAACAGCCCACAACAGCACACAAACAGCAGTCTACACCGCTAAAACAACTCCTACAGCGTGCTCACACATACATACAGTATATCTACATGCATGCACATATGCTGTGCCGTCATACTCGCATCTGCGCGGCCTGCATCAGTGCATATTATGTGTTTAGCATTCAGCGCAACATAGCCGCCGGGTCGGCCAATCTGCTGTGCATCGTACTCTGTCAATACTCGCCAGTCAAGCAGTCGCGTCGTTCAATGGCCCACCGCAACGAATCGCTGTCCTCCGAGTATGACGACGGGATAAATAAGGAGAGGAAAAAAGAAAAAGGAAGAAACGATACATAGTAGTAGAAAAGAAACTACGGAGTACTAATCTCACTCTAGCGCTACTACTAGCGCTGCACGTATTGCGCTGACGAGCATGAACTCGGAGATCATTGAGCTTTGTCGAGTCTACTCCGTAAGCTGCTGGCTGTCTCCCCGTCTCATGGAGTAGACAGTAGACAAGGGTGTGCTTGGAGTAAGAGGTAGATGCCATGGGGTAGTCTGTCGTCGTTTATCTGTCGTTTGTCAATCTTCTTTTCTTCTTTGTCTTCTTCTTTGTCTTCTCTTTTTCTTCTCTTTTTCTTCTTCATTCTTCCTCCCTTGCTCTTCAGCACACCACCACGTTTCCTGCGTCTTTTTTATATTTTTATATTTTATCTTTATCTTTTCATCTCCTTCTTTCTTCTTTCGTCCTTCTTCCTTCTGCCTTCTTCTTCCTCTCTGCCCTCCCTTCGTACCTGTAGTCGCCATTCAAATCAGCGGTGAGGTAAAGAGGAATAACTATGTACTAAAGACAACCAAGGAATGGATAGGCATGGGAAGCGCCAGCCAATCAAGGGCAGTCCGTGCATCTTCGTGCATCTCTTTCATACATAGTAGTAGAGTGATCGCTTTCGTACAGAGCACATCTATCAATCACATCTCTCCCTGTCGTGCATCTGACGTCTCACATCTGCGTGCATGTATTGGAGGTTTCTCTGGTATTTGATTGATTGTTGGTGGTTGATTCTGTTCTGCACGACCATTCCACGACAGAGACCCTGTCGACTGTCGACAATGAAGACCTTTTAACAAGCCACCAAGAAAGCAGAATAAGAAATAGATTGGCAAATAAATGAAACAAGACATGTTGCGGTGTGAAAGCAAGGGTTGCCGCCCTCGCTGCTGTTAGGCGATCCGTTCTTCTCTTTTCTATATTCAATATACCCTCCATCTTTATTCCCACCAAACTCCCTCTCATCCTCTTGACAGCCTGCTGAGACATGCATGCTGGACGCACCTATCGAACACTGAAATGCTCGACGGAGATGCAAACCGACGATCGTCAAACTGGAACAGTCTTGATGCGCTCTAGTCTGCGCTGCGATTTGCCAGTATTTGCTGTCTGCTCCCACCGAGCTGAGTTCAGCTGCTGCAGAACACGATTATGAAGTGGAATGTTTGAGTTGCTTGTGTTACTTAGACTACATTCCTTTAGATGGTTAGATGGTATTCTTTCTTTCTTCCTTCTTTTTTCTCGTCCATCTTTATTTCATTTTCTGGTTTCGTTAAATTTATGTGATTTTAAACTACATTTCAATATCTACAATATTCAACAAGAGAACCCAAGACAAAAAAAGAGCACAATACTAAATACAAACAAGATACGTCCAAGACATCTCTTTGTCTGTTGCTGTCAAGTATGTACTTTTGATGCCGAAGAAAAGAACCCCTCTGTCAAACAGACCCCAGATCGGCACACGGTCTTTGGGGACTACAGGATGACTGAGTGTAAGCACAGCCGCTGGCGACTGGGCATATGTTGCTTCCTCTTCTTATTCCACCTTGCTATCTCTATACATAGAACATAGACCGCAATATAGTCCACAGCATCGACTCGTGCATATGGTGGCCCCTCTGGGTATGCCCCTCACCCGCGCATGTGACGTCATGCCAGTACGGCGTATGAACACCAGACGGTGGACGAGAAGGTCAGAGGGAGAGAGCTGGAAAGTAAAAATCAATCAGGGCTTAAACCGAGTATTCAAAATAGAACCAAAAGCCGAGGATAGCCTGCGATGCAGATCCTGGTTCACATGACCTTTTGTTTTGTTTGTTTCGTTAATTTATTTATTTGCTAATTTATTCTTAATTATTCGTTCGTTATTTTTTAAATTAATTAATATTATTATTTAAATTTAATAAAACATTGTAACAATCATCACGAGTCTGAAATCTACGCAGCCTCGTAGTGGTGTGCACTCACCGTATTTTCTATTCCTTTTCTTCCTTTCTCTGTCTTCCAGCATCTCTGCCGTGGTCTATCCCCTCCCTTTACAAAAGAACAAAACTCGGCTGTCACTTTCCCAAAACGGCTACCCGGTTGGCATTGCACTCGCCTCTGCCTTTGCCTCTGCTTCTACCCTCTGTCTATCTCATATCGGCCTGCACATCATCGAGATGAAAGTGTAGTGGTGTGCACACTGCGCTTGTAGCGGTTGCATCTCTCCCGTGTTTCCTTCTTGAGTGACCCTTCTCCAATACAAGTACTCGGGGTTTACTTTTTTCTTTTCTTTCTTTTTTTCTTTAACTTTTTCTTTTTTTCTTTTCTTTTTTCTTTTCTTTTCTCTTTCTTTATTTCTTTTCGTTTTTCTTTCTTCTTTAATTCTCTTTTTTTTTTTTAAAAAAAATCTTAATTTATTCTCATATCCTTCTTCTCGTTTGAGCGGTCAACACACACTGCACAGAGTGACTGCTACGCCCAGATAATGGCTGCCACACGCACTTCACCGCCAATCCTTGTGTCTTCTCTGTTCTTTCTTGTTCCTTCCTTCTCTTGACTCGAGCGTGATTTCTCTTCTCTGTCGGTCGCTGCTCCAGGCCGTGCTGCCAGAGCCCTGCCTTCCAGAGCCAGTGGGTTACACCCAGCAGCAGCACAGACAGATGCTACACCACGATACCACCCTAGACGAATAGACAGACAGACAGACTGAGGAAAGAAAATAGTACCAAACATCTATGCCGATCGCATCGACGGCCTTGCTCAACACAGACCCGACAGCCGATCCTCCAAGGCGAGCCTGCGTTTGATCTTCGCGGGCCATGGGCGGCGGCAGCTAAACAGGAAACAGGAAAAAGCAAACCGGCCGCTGTATGATATGATACTTGCTACTTGCAATATACCTGCTGCAACTGGCCGTGATGCTTGGCAGCGTCACCGAGGGAGCCATCGCATGGTCTGTATATTAACTACTATGTAACTGAGTAACTGAGTAAAGGCCTCATGACTGAGCATGTTTGCTATTGTATATTGGTTATGGTCTATATTGTTTATATTAATAACAGCTGGATGCATAGTAAATGGATAACGCACATGTATTTACAAAGTGTAACAGAGCACAGAGAATAGAGTAGAGGTCTGGTGATGGCACTATCGAGCACTGCCGAGTACTATCGAGTATGCTTGGTAGATGTGCAACAAAAGGCAGGCCGGCGAATGATTGATCGATCCCGTCGTCCACAGTCTTGGGTCCCGGCGAGTTGTCAATGGGACTGCGAGATGGAGATGGAAGATGCAAAGAATAGAGAAAGACACAAGACACAGAATAACATCGACAGACTGGTGACATGAGACACAGCGTGCCCGCCGTGTACACCTCGGGCGTGCCGGCTCTGTCCTTTGTCTTTTGATTTTCTTTTGATTTTCAGATTTCTTTTGATTCTCTTTGTGTTTGATTCTCTTGTCTTGGTCCTTGTCTGGCGTAATCCTGCGTCGAGGCCTGATGGTTGCGTGTCACAACCAATGGCTGGACGTTGGCCGACCCGTCGTGCCGACTCAGTGTCAGCCGGTGCCAGCCAGTGTCGGGTGTAGTGTCGCGCCTGCCGCCGCTACTCGTCGTCAAACACATTCACCAGCCGGTCCAGCGCCCGCCCGTTGTCCAGCGCCCACCCCCCCGTAATGTCAATCTTGTGCCGCTTGCCCGTCGTTGCCTCCGTCGCCCGCATAAACCCCTCGTGCGAAAACGCCCGCATCACGTGCTTCCACGCCGTCGACGCCCCCAGGCCCGCGTGCCGGAACGGCGCCGTCATCAGGTGGTTCATCTCGTACTCGCGCGCCGCCCGCTTGCGCTCCTCCTCCGCGCGCCGCGACAGCACCCGGTCTTTGAGACTCGGACTCCCACCCAACCCCCCGCTCGGACTACTCGGAACCGCACTGCCGGGGACACTGGGCGTCGCTCCAAATGCGCCCGTCGCCGACTCGCTGAGGCCGGCCGAGGCCAGCCGCGCCGGCAGCGTCAGCTCGCCCGGCAGCACGTAGCGCGTGCGCGCCGGCAGCACGGGGACCATGCGGCTGACCTTGAGCTCGAGCACAATGGGGGAGCCTCGCTCTTTGGCTGCTGCAAGGGCGGCCGAGTTCTTGAGACACGCGACGGGGACCGCCTGGATGGACCGCACGATGCCGTGCGTGCCGCGGAACATGTAGGCGCCAAACGCGGCCATGAAGGCGCAGATGCCGGCAAAGGCGTACGGCACCCACCACAGGATGTCCTTGGGCGCGTTGAGGTAGATGTCCCAGTAGTTCAGCACGCTGTACATGATAAAGGTGACGCCGAGGCTGGTCGTGATAAAACGGTACCAGGTGTGCGAGGGCGCCTCGTAGAGCAGGGTCGGTGCGGATCTCAGGCCGAGCTGTTCGGCAAATCCTGACCGGGGGATGGGAGGTGGAGCGGCAGCTGGCGGCGGCGGCCGTGGCAGAGGTGCAGACGGCTTCGGGGTAGCCTTCGGTGCAGCCGGGGCCTTGTTAGCCAGGGCCTTGTTAGGCGGCACGATGATCCGTGACGGCACGGCCGACTTGCTGTCGGCAAACTCGGGCTTTGCATACACCGACGGCCGCTTCTTGGGCGACTTGTACTTTGCCTGAAGAGCACTGGTAGTCGAGAGCAGGCGGGCGGGCGAAGATGACAGCGAAGATGATAATGGCGTGAACGAAGAAGAAGAAGAAGAAGAAGAAAAATGAGAAGAAGGGGAAAACGGCGGGCGGAAGCCGAGACTTCTGCTTAGGCCCAGGCCCAGGCCGAGATGGCCAAGCCCTCTTAAGGAAGCCATTCCGAGTGCTGTTGACGTCGGTGTTCAGTGCCAATCAATGGCAATCGTCAATTGTCAATCCAATCGAGTGAAGCAAATTTCGTTGTACAGTGGGATTAGCAAAAAAGTGACGATAGTGGTGGGAATAAGTGGGACCACTTTACGCGACAAGCGACGCGCCTACCAGGTGTACTTTCACAGCATCCGTCAGCTTACCCTACATTTATCGAGCAAAAACATAGGAAACGAAACGAATTCATCAAAAGGAAACAATCAAAACATGCCCGGCCTTGAGTTGACACTGGTGGTGGCGGCAACGGCCCGCGACATGGGCATCGGCGCGGCCGGCGGCCTGCCGTGGACCGGCCTGCGCAAGGAGATGGCCTACTTTGCCAGGGTTACTAAGCGAGGGGAGGTGCGTACTATAAGCCTTTATAGTTATAGAGAAACGCTGACAGCCAGGGAAACGCCGTGATCATGGGCCGCAAGACGTGGGACAGCATCCCGCCCAAGTTCCGCCCGCTCAAGGGCCGCCTCAACATCGTCATCAGCCGCTCGTTTGCGCCAGGCCTGCCCAGCGATGCTACAGGCCCAGACGGCCCGGTCGAGGCCTCGTCGCTCGAGTCTGCCCTCCAGTACCTGCAGCAGAAGCAGAAGAAGCAGCAGAAGCAGACAGAAACGGAGACAGAAAGAGAACACGAAACAAAATCAAACCGCGTCTTTGTCGTTGGCGGCGCCCAGATCTACGCGGCCGCCCTGGGCCTGCCCGCCGCGCGCCGCGTGCTGCTGACCCGCGTCCAGTCCAACTTTGCCTGCGACACCTTCTTCCCTGTCAATCTGGGCGAGGCCCCGGAATGGGTGCAAAAGAGCCGCGCCGAGCATGCGGCATGGGTCGGCGAGGAGCTGGCCGCGGCGCCGCAGGTCGAGAACGGCGTCGAGTACGAGTTCCAGATGTGGGAGAAGCTGTGACCACGTCTGACGATATATGAGATATAAAAAAAGATTTACAGGTCGAGTTGAGTCGTGAGTTCTATACCAGAATAGCTATAAGATGGGAAAAGGAAAAAAAGAAAAACAAACCATGTAGCAATGTAACAAACGCCTAGATGCAAAGCCTCCGCATAACGTCGTGTCTTTTTCATTTCGCCTCCCTTTCCTATTTCCTCCTTTTATCTCGTCCTCGGTCTGTACAAATACAATGTTGCCCGCTCTCTTTTGTCTCTTTTTGTCCCGTCGCTTTCGTTGTCTGTTTGTTTGTGCTTTTGCCTGCTTTGCTTCTCAAGCGGACGCCTTGTCGGCTGCCGCCTCCACGACGGGCGGCGCCGCCTCGACACCCGCCAGCCGCTCCGCCTCCTTCAACAGCAGCACCATCTCCTTGCTCGCCGGCTCGTCCACCAGCCCCAGGTCCGCCGTCGGTGGCGGCCACGCCTTCACGTCGCTAAACAGCTCGCCGCCCGCATGCAGGATAAACGTCTCGTCCGGCGTGCGGTCCAGGCGCACAATGCTGCGCCGGATGTAGCTCACAATCGCCGCCAGGTGGCGCGCGTCGACGTCGGGCTGCGCCTTGAACATGTTGCGCCACACGGCGGCCGCCAGCACGGCGTCGCCGCGCATCAGGCCCTCGTCGTAGGCCACCATGACGCCGCGCCACACCATGAACAGGTCCTGCAGGTAGCGCTGGCGCAGGCCGCGCGACGAGATGTGGTGCACAATGTCCATCTTGTCCTCGGCCTCCTGGAAGAAATTGTCCACCAGCATGGACTGCCACATGCGGTACGTCTCCTTGTCGAAGCAGCGCAGGCGCGTCACCAGCAGGTACATGTGCAGCATCGTGACCTGCGTCCAGGTGCTGAAGGACGGCGTCATGTTGAATTCTGTTTAGTCAGTCATTGTAGCGATGCCAAAAATAAAAAAAAAGCCAAAGCGGACTCACCCTGGTGCCAGATGGTGGTGCCGCTGCCAATCTCCTCGCCGTCGTCGGTGGTGGGCACGTCCTCGGTGCGACGGGCCTCCTCGGAGATCTTGTAGGCGCCCTGCAGCGTGCACTTTTGGTACATGCGGCGCGTTGCGCCAAAGATGCCGTACGGCTCAATGGTGCGCTTCAGCGCGCTCCGGGCCATGTCGCCGAGCCGGTCCGTAATGCCCGCATTGGCGGGGGTCGTGTGGAACGGGCGCGCGGTGTGTGAGAGTGTTGGTGTGTGTGGTGTTGTTATTGACCGCCTTGGCGTATCGATCTTGGGGGCGGAGGAGGGCTGGGTAGGCGGCGCAGAGTGCAGCGACCGGGACTGCAGTCGGGCGGCCGGCCGGGCACACCGAGCAATGGCGCCGGAGCATGGCCGGCAGGTTGGCCGGACCATTGTGAGAGAGGCGGACCGTAGAAGTCGACAGTTAAGAAAGGGGGAGGAGTCGGGTCGAGGACCGAAGACTGAAAATCGAAAATCGAAAAGCTGGCTGCTGCTGTCCGTCGGAAATTGAGTCGTTGCCGTACAAACTATTAAATTAAAAATAAAAGCGAAAATAAAAAAACCATCGACAATCGAGAAAATGATGCAGAAAAACTGGAGCACAAAACCAATGAAAGCGGACGCTATTACACAGTCACGTGATTGACTTCTACATGCATTTTTGCTTTTAACCATCACATTTATTTACAAATACTTACATATTTACAATTACATTACATTTGAATTTCTCATATCGTACACTTCCTGTCCTTGTTAAACCTTGCAAAGACGAGCGAGGCGTTGGTGCCGCCGAACCCAAAACTGTTGGTCAGGGCGACGTCGACCTGCTTCTGCCGCGGCGCATCCGGCACAAAGTCGAGATGCACGCCGACGTCGGGGTTGGCGAGGTTGAGTGTCGGCGGTATTGTGTTCTGTCCGTTAGCGTAGTCAGGGGAGAGGGAAGAGCAAACAAAATAAAATAAAAAAACACACCTCAACAATGGACATCACCGAAAACAACGCCTCAATGGCACCCGCCGCGCCCAGCAGATGCCCGACGGCGCCCTTGGTGCTGCTGACGGCAATCCGGGACGCGCTCGTGCCGTCGGGCTGGTCCTCCATCAGCAGCGCGTGGATCGCCGTCGCCTCCGCCCGGTCGCCAATGACCGTGCCCGTCGCGTGCGCGTTGATGTAGTCAATGTCGCGCGGCCGCATCGCCGCGTGCTGCAGCGCCCGCCGCATGGCCCGCCGCGCGCCCGCACCGCTCGGGTGTGGCGCCGTCATGTGGAAGGCGTCGCCGCTGCAGCCATAGCCGCACAGCTCGGCCAGGATGGGCGCGCCGCGCGCCAGCGCATGCTCCATCTCCTCCAGCACGAGCACGGCCGCGCCCTCGGCGACGACGAAGCCAGAGCGATCGCGGTCAAACGGGCGGCAGTACAGGCCCGGGTCGTTGGTAGAGGCCGTGGCCAGCGAGCGCGAGCGGCCGAAGCCGGCGAGCGTGAGCGGGTGCACGCACGACTCGGCGCCGCCGGCCACCATGACATCGGCGTCGCCGAGCGCAATGAAGCGGGCGGCGTCGCCGACCGAGTGGGCGCCGGTGGTGCAGGCGGTGGACACGGCGTGGTTGGGGCCCTGGAAGTTGTAGCGCATGGCGATGTGGCCGGCGGCCATGTTGATTAGGATGCGCGGCACGAACAGGGGCGACACGCGCTTGTAGCCCTCATGGCGCAGCTCGAGGCTGGTGTCGTAGATGGCCTCGAGGTTGCCGATGCCGCTGCCGATGCACACGCCGGTGCGGACCTCGGGGCTGTCGTCGGGCAGGTATGCGGTGCGGGATGTGCTGTCTTTATTTCGCGAGCCCGGAGAGTCCCCGGAGCCTTGTGGCGGCCACTGGGCCTGGCCGAGGGCCATTTCCGTGGCGGCCATGGCAAACTGGGTGAAGCGCGACATGCGGCGCTGCTCAGCCGAGTCGGCCCAGTCATTGGGGTTCCATAGCGCGCTGTCTTTGGAGCTGCTGGTGGGAGTCTCTTTTGATGGCGAAGACGGCGACGGTGCTTCCGGCACGACCCCGGCCATGGTGCTGGGCAGACGGTCCCATTGATCCTTGGGCTCGCGGCTGGAGACGTCGACGATGCCCGAGTCGCCGGCCAGCAGCCGCTGCCACGTCGGCCGCACACCCACGCCCAGCGGCGTCACGGCACCCAGGCCCGTGACCACCACACGACGGAGCATGTGTAGATGTGTAGAGGTCAGTGGTGTGTGGTGTCCAGTGTCAGTCAAACGTCAGACGTCAGAGTCAAAGAGACACAAGTTGTCAGCAGGAGAAAGCAGACAGCTTCAACTAACAGCAACAAACAATGAACAAAGAACAAAAAAAGAACAATGAAAAAGGAACAGGGAATAAAACAAATCAATAATAAACACAACCGTAAAGAAACGGAACGGATCCTCTTGGCCGAGGTCGTATACTCTGTAGGTGTCGAGCCGTTCTTTTCACTTCCCCATCTTTTCGTTAGCGACTGCTATTACCGACAACAGCTGGAGACAGTGTCCGCACAGTGCACGAGTGTACAAACCACAGTACATTTATCTGATGGGAGCCTAGGCTGTAAGAGGCTAGCCCGCAACGTCCTCTTAAAGCGGGTCTCAACCCCTGGTCCATAAATATATGTGCTCAGTGTACTATGTACTGTACTTGCTAGGGCAGCGGTCCGACGTACGGAATAGGTGCTATTGAGCTTCAGGAGCGGCGTGTGATGTACTTGCAGCGCAGAGTCACGATAGAAAAGTAGAGATTGTACAGGTGCAGTTTGTACAGTTTGTACAATTTTATCAGATTAGCCAAGAGTCTGAGTGTTTGTCTACTTGTGCTCGGCTTTTCTTCTTTTCCTTGTCTTTGTCTACTTGTCGTCTTCCGTGGCCTCTACCTCGCCGTCGTCGTCGTTCACCCCCTCGATCGGCATCAAGCTTTTCACGTCGACCTCGCAGCACAGGAGTCTCCAGACATCCCCAGACATCTATAGATATCTATAGACATAGACATAGACATCTGCGCCTCCCCTGCAGACTGCTAGAGCTAGGGCTGGAGCTAGAGACGCCCTTGCTCCTCGCGCCTCATCGACAAGACGCATCGGGAAAACAGCTCTGCTCAATAGCTCGGCTTGACTGCAACGAGACACAAAGAAGAGCTTAGAAGAGGACAGCGTGTGGTTGAGCTGGCATACTTGATAAGACGGACTTGTTGTCTTGCCTGGCTGTCTTCTCTCCTCTTCCACCTCCCCTTCATCCCGATCATCACGACTTCTCTACTCGGCCACTTCAACTGTCGACGATCACCACACTCCCCCTCACATTCGACCACTGTACCTTGTACTCATTCTTCTGATCCTTCTTGCTGTTTTCATTCTTGCTGTCCCCCATCTCTTATCGCTTCCACAACGCATGGCCGTCGTCGATCAACCGGCACACCCTTCACCCCCTCTCCCCTCTTCCCCACGGGCATAGCATAAGAGATATTGTCGACGACGACATCTCTTATCGTGTCTATTCTTCTCCACACAACAGATCCATCACAGATCAAGCCCTGTCACTGCAGTCGAGTCTAGATCCAGCCAGATCGACATCTGCGACTGCGCCGCAGGTCTGTTTCAGACTGCCGGGCCCCTGGGACCATACAGCGGGTTCGATATCGAGACACCACCCCTTCGCAAGGCTGTTCTCTGGCTCTTGCCCTGCGGTTCTGCACCGGGTAGCCTTGTCGACCGCATCCCGCGTGGCGTTTTCACCACTGTTTGATCCGTCCACACGCTGCATCTACACCACCACCACCACCGCCAGCGCATTGCATCTCATTGCTCTGCATTGCTCGATCTGCGAGCCATCTTTGGTCTCTGGCTCTGTCTCTGGCCCTTCCTCCTCCTTTGCCTCCTTTGGCACGGCTGGCGAATCTCATAGCAGCGTCTTATCTCTGACTTGAGTAGACTGCCGTCTTCCCGAGTGACAGCCTGAAAGATCCCCCACATATATACCGCTTTGCTGCCCGTCCGCGTCCAGTTGTCTCTGCCTTCTTGTCAAGTGTCAAGTGTCAAGTCAAGTGTCGACCGTCAACTACCACTGATCATGGCCTCCGAAAAGACCACAGCCTCGGCGTCTGGCACGCCGTCGTCCTCGGCCACAGTGGTAGCAAACGACGTTGAACTGCAAGACAACACGCGCAACAGCACTGAACGCCCAAGGCATGGCGGTATCCGAGAGCATGGCGGCTCGTCTGCAGCCTCTTCTTCTAGTACTACTGCTACTACAACAAAAAAGACTACTACAAAGATGAGCCCTGTAGACGACCTCAAACACCGTCTCTCCATGTGGGGTGAGTCTGCTGCCACAAAGGCCCGCGAGGCCCTGTACTATTCCCCCGAAGATGATGACATTGCCGACCGGCCAGGACAAGAATACGAGCTGCTTCTAGATCCCAACATGCCCGAGGAGTACATTCCCACCATGCCCGATGTCGAGCGCGACTCGGCCAGTCTTGAAGGTAAGAAGCGCAGCAAGACGGTCGACGCCGCCGACGGGTCCGACAACGACGACGACGGCGACGACGACGAAGAGGACTCGCCCTACCCCGAGGTCCGCGCCGCCGTGCGCAACTACGACGAGGACATGCCGTGCAACACGGTGCGCGCCTGGACCATTGGCCTGTCGCTGGTTGTCATCGGCGCTTCCGCCAACACGCTGTTCTCGCTGCGGTCGCCGTCCATCAGCATCGGCACGCTCGTCGCCCAGATCATAGCCTGGCCCATGGGCCATACGTGGGCGCGCGTCATGCCCGAGCGCCAGTTCAACACGTTCGGCCTCAAGTGGTCGCTCAACCCGGGCCCCTTCAACATCAAAGAGCACTCCATCATTGTCGTCATGGCCGGCGTGTCCTTTGGCGTCGCCTATGCCACCGACATCATCCTGGCCCAGCTGATTTTCTACAAGCAAAACTTTGGCATCGTGTTCCAGCTCTTCATGGTCGTGTCCTCGCAGTCCATCGGCTACGGCATTGCCGGCATGATGCGCAAGTTCCTGGTGTATCCGGCCTCCATGATCTGGCCGGGCAACCTCGTGTCCGTGACCCTCATGAACGCCATGTACGAGCAGGCGCCGCCGCCCGACCCGTCCATCCCGGCGTATGTCGGTGGCCGCATGCCGCGCTACCGCTGGTTCACGTACGTCACCATCGCCTCGGCCCTCTACTACTTCATCCCCGGCTTCTTGGTCCAGTTCCTCAGCGTGCTGGCCATCCCGACCTTTATCGCGCCGCAAAACGTCCTCGTCAACCAGCTGTTTGGCGGCTCCACCGGCCTGTCGCTGCTGCCGCTGACCCTCGACTGGACCCAGGTTGCCGGCTTCGTCGGCTCGCCGCTGATCCCGCCGTGGCACGCCATTGCCAACACGCTGATCGGCGTCGTCGTCTTCTTCATCTTTGGCGCGTCGCTGCTGCACTACACCAACACGTGGTACGGCCTCTTCTTGCCCATGAGCGACTCGTCGACCTACGACAACACCGGCGCCCCCTACAACGTGTCGCGCGTGCTCACCGCCGACTTTACGCTCGACGTCGACGCCTACAAGGCCTACTCGCCGCTGTTCCTGAGCACCACCTTTGCCATGTCCTACGGCCTGTCCTTTGCCGCCATCACGTCGCTCATCGTCTACACCTACCTGCACCACAGCACCACCATCTGGAAGCAGTACCGCAACAGCACCAACGAGAAGCCCGACATCCACATGAGGCTGATGCAAAAGTACAAGGAGGCCCCGAGCTGGTGGTACACGGTGCTCTTTGTCATCACCCTGGGCCTCGGCTTCGTCACCATCCTGGCCTACCCGACCAACCTCGCGTGGTGGGCCTTTTTGCTCGCCGTCTTCATCGCGTTTGCCTTTTCGCTGCCCATCGGCATCATCCAGGCCGTCACCAACAACCAGATCGGCCTCAACGTGCTGACCGAGTTCATCTACGGCTACATCCAGCCCGGCCGCCCGCTCGCGCTCATGCTGTTCAAGACCTACGGCTACATCACCATGTCCCAGGCCCTCAGCTTCGTCGGCGACCTCAAGTTTGGCCACTACATGAAGATCCCGCCGCGCACCATGTTCATGTCCCAGGTCGTCGCCTCCACCTTTGCCTGCTTCATCCAGGTCGCCGTCCTCAACTTTGCCCTCAACAACATTGACGGCGTCTGCGAGCGCGACCAGCCCGAGCACTTCTCGTGCCCCGGCGGCCGCGTCTTCTTCTCCGCGTCCGTCATCTGGGGCCTGCTGGGCCCCGCGCGCATGTTCTCGCCCGGCCAGATCTACGCGGGCCTCTTCTTCTTCTTTGCCCTCGGCGCCGTCGTGCCCGTGCTGATCTACTACGCCGCCAAGCGCTGGCCGCGCTCGCCCGCCAAGTTCCTCATGGCGCCGCTCATCTTTGGTGGCTCGGGCGCCATCCCGCCGGCGACGCCGCTCAACTACCTCAGCTGGGGCGTCGTCGGCTTCACGTTCCAGTACCTCGTGCGCAAGCGCTACTTTGCGTGGTGGAGCCGGCTCAACTTTTTGACGTCGTCGGGCCTGGACCTGGGCCTGGCCATCAGCACGCTCGTCATCTTCTTTGCGTTTACGCTGAACAACATCGACCCGCCCTCCTGGTGGGGCAACGACATTGTCATGAGCACCATGGACTTTCAGGACACGGCGATTCAAAAGGTGCTGCCGCTGGGCGAGACCTTTGGGCCGGCGACGTGGTAGTGCCGGGGTGGCTATTTATATAAAGTTTTACTTGATTTAGACTGCTTTGGATAGACTGTATTTTATGTATTCATTATGTCGATGAGTCGATGATGGGATGATGATGATCTAGATCGATGTAGAGTATGTACAGTGCAGTTAGCATCCACGCACACAACGCCGCTAATTCCACTGCGACCGGCCGGAGTGCCGACAGTGGGTCACATGTGCCATGCCAGCCAATAGCGGCAAACCGAAAGGTTGGGGGCTATCCACAGGGCCTACGCTCTTTTGGGCTCTTTTAGGCTCCGTTTGTGGCTTTTTGCACCTACACCTACAGCTGTCCCGCACTTGTTGAGCCGCTCTCTCGATCACAAGCCAAAAAGTGGGCTATTATGTAATACATGGGATCCAACATCTTTTGGGTTTGCGTCTGGCGGCCACTCCCTCCAACTCTCTACTCTTTACACCACCACCATACAACCCGTGAGCGTCATTCGACAGCTGACAGCTGACAGCTCCGAGCTGTCTTTTTTTATTCCTTTTCTCTTTTATTCTCTTCTCAAAAACCCTTTCTTCTAACGTCTGCAAACGTTGCCTGTGTGCAGCCCACCTCGACCTTGACCCCCCCTTGACCGGCTCGACGACGACGACAGCCTCACTACACCGCTCAACCCCCTCCTCTCTCTTCTGCCGGCCGCTCAGCCCTCTCCATAAAACTATGTCTTTCAGCAGCATCCTCTCGGCTGTCGGCTCCGGCCTTGTCTGGTTCTTCTCCCGCTACGTCGGCGCCGTCCTCGTCTTCTACTTCTTCTCGCTCTTCGACGACTATGCCGGCTTTGCCGCCCGCGTCCTCGTCGCCTACATGGGCCTTGCCTTTTGCTCCTGGTACGGCGTGCTCGTGTCCGTGGCCCTGCGCATCGCCGGCGGCGACCACTGGCAGAGCGCCCAGTACTACACCGGCCGCTCCTACACCTACGTCATGCGCCTCTGCGCCGACTTTATGTTTGTCATTGACGACCCCAAGGACATCCTCGGCAACACGCGCCCGGCCATCTTTGTCGGCAACCACCAGACCGCCATCGACGTGCTCATGCTCGGCACCATGTTCCCCAAGTACTGCAGCATGACCGCCAAGCGCTCGCTGCGCAGCTACCCGATTCTCGGCTGGTTCATGAGCCTCAGCGGCGCCATCTTCATCGACCGCACCAACCGCCAGGACGCGCGCGCCGCCATGAGCAGCGCCGCCTCCGCCATCCAGAAGCTGCGCCAGAGCGTCTTCATGTTCCCCGAGGGCACGCGCAGCGGCGCCCAGGAGCCCACCCTGCTGCCCTTCAAAAAGGGCGCCTTCCACCTGGCCGTGCAGGCGGGCGCGCCCATTGTGCCCGTGGTCATTGCCAACTACAGCCACCTGTACTCGACAAGCAAGTTCCGCTTCCTGCCCGGCCGCATCCCCATCCGCGTGCTGGACCCCATCCCGACGACGGGCCTGACGACGGACGACGTGACTGCGCTGACGGACCGCGTGCACGACCTGATGCTCAAGGAGCTGGTGGAGCTGACGGCGCAGGCGCGGGCGCAGCCCAGATACCAGGTGGGAGGAGGTGCAGCAAAGAGCGGCGCCGTCGCCGTGCCTGCTGCGGCAGCATCCCAGACCACAGACAAGGCCGTGTCCAGCGGCGTCGATGCCTCATTATAACAAGGCAAAAGGGTAACCGGAGAGAGGATGTATTTGTGGCTGCGAAGGATGAGGATGAAAGATGAAAATGAAACGAGCCAAGGAAACAGAATCTACAAGATTCTTGCTGTTTCCAACGAGTAGAAAGAACGAGGAGGGCCTGGCTGGGGTGTTTTGTACAAGTCTTGGTGTACTTTTATATACCTATTTGCATAGCTGTTCTTTTAATTTATGACTGATTTACAATTTCGCATGAGTGACTGTTGGGACTTGGACATAACGAGCGAGTGGCATTCAATGAGTAAAAACAATGTTTTTATTTCTTTTAAATATAAAAAACTATTAGGCGAGGCAGAGACGCCGCGGGGACAAAGCACCGCCCAGATGCAATCCCCCGTCGATGCAGTCTTTGCAAAATAAACATTAATCCACAGCCGTTCCATTACCAGTATAACCAAGAAATAACCAGCAACCAGCAAACTCATAAACCAATCTTCAGTCTGTTACACTGATCTCCTGCTGCCATCATGTCGACATGCCGTCATGCTACCGAGACACCGTCTCGGTGTGCGAGCATGACAACAAGACAAGGCGCTCCAAGCAGCTTGCTTACATGAGAGCAACCAGACCGGCCAGGCCGACAGCCATGCCCAGCGAGGCTCCAATGGTCTGGGCGCCCGAAGTGCCAACAGTGGGGGGCTGCGGAGAACCAGGGCCGCTGGGGATGTTGGACGGCACCGACGAGCCCGAAGGCACCAGCGAGGCCACGACGCCTGCGGGACCGGTGGGCTGGACAGGCGAACCGGGCTGGGCAGGTGAGCCGGGGGTGCCTGGGGTGCCTGGGGTGCCTGGGGTGCCGGGGGTGGTGACGTTGCCGCCAGCCGGGGAAGCAGGCGAGCCGGGCTGAGCAGGCGATCCAGGGCTGCCGGGGGTGGTGACGTTGCCACCAGCCGGGGGAGCAGGCGAGCCGGGGGAGCCAGGGGTGCCGGGAGTGCCAGGGGTGCCGGGAGTGCCAGGGGTGCCGGGGGTGGTGACGTTGCCACCGGCCGGGGGAGCAGGAGGGGCCGGGGGAGCAGGAGAAGCAGAAGGAGAAGAAGGAGCAGGGGGAGCAGGGGGAGCAGGGGGGGCAGAGGGAGCAGAGGGGACAGACGGGACAGACGGGACAGAGGGGGCAGGGGGGGCAGAGGTGCCGGGGGTGACAGGAGTCACGGGAGTCACGGGCACGGTGGTGCTAAGGGTCACGGTGGACTCTGTGGTGAGCGTCGCGGTGGAGGTCAGCACGGAGGTGGAGCCGCTCTCGGTCACAGTGGTGGTGACGACGGGGCAGGTGGTACCGGTCACGACGGTAGTGGTCAAGATGACGGTGGACGGGGTGGGGGACGGGGGAGGAGGGGGCGGGGGCTCCGAGGTGCTCTTGGTGACGGTGATGGTGGAGGTCGTCAGGGTGGTGATTGGCGTCACGGTGCCGGAGCACGTGGAGTAGGTGGTGACGGGGCACACGGTGGTAGTCCAGTCGCCGGACGACGAGGGCTCCGGCGAGGGCTCCGGCGAAGGCTCCGGCGAAGGCTCCGGCGAAGGCTGCGGCGAAGGCTGCGGCGAGGGCTGCGGCGAAGGCTCGGGTGAGGGCTCAGGAGCGGGCTCGGACGACGGGCCCCAGCCGCCACCGCCACTGGTGGAGGGAGCGGGAGCGGGAGCCTCGCTAGACTCGGGAGCCCAGCCGCGACCAATCATGCTGCTGGCCGAGGCCGACGAGGCCAGGGCGGCCACAAAGAGGATGCTAGTGCCAGCCTTCATGTTGAAACTTTTGGATGTAAATAAACAAATAAAAGCGAGTGTAAGGTTGGGACAACGATGAGCGTATCAAAATCAAGGGGTATCGGAGAACGCTTGACCAAGGACTTTTTTGATAATTGTGTAGGGGAAGAGAAGAGAAGAAGAAAAAGAGAAGAAGAAAAGGAGAAGGAGAGAAGAAAAAAAGAGAAGAAGAGAAGGAGGGAGAGGTGACCAGACGATCTCGAGAGGGTGGGAGCCTTGATATAGGGATCTGGGAGTCTTCAAATCAGCAGCATCAGCAGCGCCAGCTAGAATCAGCACCATCAGTAATGGGCACCGGGCAACAACAGGCAATCGGCGTCCATGACTACATCGCTGCTGTTCTGCTGTCTGCGGCAATTTTAAGTTGGCGATGCTAGAGACCAACCGGCTATAGTCATCGTCCGATCCATGCCGAGCAAGTAAGTACCTGCAAGACTAGACGGCCACAAATCGGCCAGTATCACTGCTGCGTGTTCTTGATAGCAGAGAGCACCAACATCAGCATCTCGGTACTCACCTCGTCTTTGTTCTTTGCTTCCAAAAATAGGTTTTGCCTGGAAGAGCTCTCCCGCTTCGTCTGCTGCCGAACTGCGTCTGCACAGAGAGCAGCTGTGATGCAGTCCAAAGATGCCTGGAGTACCTGCAAGGCCTGCGGAAGGAGCTTCTGCCCCTCTCCAACGGCCATTCTGAACAGACCGAGAAGTACCAAGCTCAGTTAATTTATAACAAACACGATGCTGTTGGATCTCGATCGATGTTCTTTGGCTGTATTGACTGGAGGTTCTACTGTCCCGAAGATCGGTAGGCTCTCTACAACGCCGTTATGATACGCAGGCAGTACTCGCCCTGTGTCTACGCTTGAGACACTTGATACAAAAAGGCTGCATAAATGATAGACAGCGTAGGGGGTGATATCGGGACGACATCGACATGGTAGAGATGACTATAAGGCTCAAGGACGACCGTGGACAGTCAGCCGATGCCCGCCGTCGATGGGTGTGTTTAGTACAAAGACAGCCCTTCATTCACAGAAGCCCCGAGCAGACGGTAAGGGGATGCAGCAGCTGGGTGGTGCGGGATATTGGCAGCGTTGTGCTGATTTTGAGCCGGCAGCTCGTCAAATATGTCCATGTACGCCCCGATATGGACTAATTGCACAGTTTTGTGGGCTCCATTGGGCTACAACTGCGCTCAAAAGAGCAAAAGTATATAAGTGGATACAGTGTATATAGCAGGCGCGACAGTACTTTTGCAGGACGCTCACCCGGTCGATGCGTAAGCTCCAAACAACAACAACAAAGCGCTCTAGGCGTTGGAGAGCGCTGCGGGCGAGGAAAAATGCATCTCTCATCACAGAGCGCGATCTATAGAGCTCATGCTGTTACGCAATGATGCATGACAGCCCATGGCGATACCGTGCCAAGCATCGCGATGCAGACGGCGGCCATTGTTTGAATGCTTGTTGAAAGTGTCTTTGTGTACATGAAAGTATCAGCTTTGGATGAACCCACTGGATCTTCCGGCGCGACCGGCTCTTCCGACGACCGATTCTCGACAACTTGAGGCTCGAGACTTGCAGCCTGCTGTACGATGCTGTTTTGGATGACTAAGCATGCGAAAACAGCGCCGTTATAAACAGAACAAGCTAAAACCGTTGCAAAGAAAACAAAAATGCCTCAAATGGTTGCTGATTGTATTTTAATTTGCATTTCTTTGTGTTGTGTTCGAGCAATTCGCCCACAGACAAAAAGTGATGATGTTGGTGATGTCAATCATGACGATGGTGATGCTTGCGGTGATCATCTTGGGAGCCCCCCCAGCCCTCAAGAGAACCCTCGCGTATAACCCCTGCTCTGAGTCTACCCTCCACGTACGGCCATAGATACTGGAAAGCACGGGATCCCGTCCGCTCTCCCCTAGTTAAACCAGTGATCGGCGGATTAGTAGTTGGGTCGGTGACGACCAGCGAATACCCTCTGCTGTACGTTCTTTTTTTAATTTAATTTTTAATACATTTTTGATTGTTTAGTATTTCCGTAAATCGGGTATTTTCTTTTACATGTCTTTCACATTAGATACATAATCTCGTGGTGTTTACCATGCTGCTGCTACTAATTCAAATCACAAGCCTGAAGGTCGTCTTTTTGGGCCTATATGCCCACCGTTTTATTTTTTATTTTGGCCGTCTATATTTTCTACCCACACGTGCTGCAGCGTATATACCTGCATCTAAGCAACAATCTCCTCCTTGCAGTAGATGCCGTACTTCTCCTTCAGCTCCTTGATAAGAGGGTCGTTGATCTTGGTGCTCATGGGGGCCAGGACACCCTTCTCGGAGATGGTGCCGTTCAGCACCTGCTGGACAGCAACGGCGCAGGGGACACCGACCAGCTTGGCCATAGCAGAGTAGCCAGCGGGCTCGGAGCTGCCGTACTCGCACAGGGTCGACAGGCGGGTCTGCTTGGTGCCGTCGGCAAGCTCGACCTCGAACTTGTGCTGGAGCATGACCAGGTCGCGCTCGCCCTCGGCGTACTGCATCTTCTTCTCCAGAGTGGCGCACAGGGTGTCCAGGGGGTTGCCGCGGGGGATGATCTTCTCCTCAGAGAATAGACCAATCCACTTCAGGCCAGCCAGGATGTGGTCGCGCTGCTCGTCGTCGGCAAAGGAGGCCTTGGACACAATAGCGGCAACGAGGTCCTTCTCCTCGGTGGAAGCAGCACCCAGAATCTTCTGGGTGGCAACGTTCCAGGCGATGGGCTCCTTCCAGTAAGCCTCCTCCTCGTCCTTGAGGAAGCCAATGTCGACGAGGACCTTGACGAACTCGGGGAAGCCGCCGTATCTCAGGGTACCGCTGTTATTTGTTAGTATTTGTGCAGCTACTCCAGCTTGGGAGTAGAGAAAGAACCTACCGGATGACGGTCTGGGCCTCGGGGATGCTGTAGCGCTCCTTGTAGCCGGTCGAGTCTCTGTTGGGGTAGGCAACAAAGGCAAAGCCTGTTCTGTTAGTATGCAATTGCCACGGATTACTCGAACCCTTCTCAATCATTCCTCAAGCCTTCCTCAAGCTTCACATCTCAACATACCGGGGTAGATGTGGTAGGGCTTGGCAGTGGCCATCAGGTCAGGGCCAGCGACGTTGACAATGGCACCGTCCTTGTAGAAACTGGCAGCGTTTCTCAGGGCCAGCAGGACACCACGGGGGGACCACGAGAACTTGTAGCCCAGGGGGTTGCCAGAGTTCTCGGGGGCCGGGAGACCACCGCAGTAGGACAGGAACGACAGGATCTTGCCGCCCTCCTTGTGGACCTCGTCAATGGTCTTGACGGCGTACAGGTGGTCGATACCGGGGTCCAGGCCAATCTCGTTCATGACGGTGATGCCGGCATCCTTGCACTGCTGGTCGAGCTCGAGCATGGCAGGCGAGACGTAGCTGGTGGTGACGACGTGCTTCTTCTGGCGAATGGCAGCCTTGATGACAGTGGCGTGGAACGTGTAGGGGATCAGGCTGATGACCAGGTCGTGCTTGGCGACCTCGGCGTCCAGGGCCTGCTCGTCGGTGACGTCGAGAGTGATGGGGAGGGCATTCTGGATGCCGGCAGACAGGTCCTTGGCCGACTCAATGGTGCGGCAAGCTGTCGGTTAGCAACTGGGGCAGAGTCGACAGTGACACAATGCGACAAGCACGATAGACATCAGACATACCGACAGACACGGTGACGCCAGACTTGGCCAGGATATCGAGAGTGGGCTTCGTGACGAAGCCAGCACCCAGCATAAGCACCCTATACGAGATTATTAGTACGGCTGCTGCTTGCTGTTATTGTTGTTATTGCTGTCCGTTGGGTTCGTCTGTTGTCCCACAGAGCTTGACATACTTCTGAGAAGACATTGTGGATAGATGTGATATGGTGGTCTAGATGAGGTTGGAGTGTTACGGTCAGAGAGAGGGAGAGAGAGAGAGGAAAATCACCAGTCAATTGATCACAAACGGAAGGAACCCAGACCAAAAATTATCTACGGCAGTCTACCCGAGTGCCCTGCTAACTCCTGCCAATCCAGCTGCGCTACGGGGGCAAGCACGAAACGCGGCTGTCCATATATTATGCTTCTCTTGCATTCTGCTCTCTCCTGGCCGGCGCCGGTTACAGGCGGAAAAGAGCAAAATTCCTAAAAGGCTTTGACTCATTGGAGGGGTCTAGTGGTTTAGGAGGGGAAACGGGGCCGACAAACGGACCCCGTAGAAAAACAGACGAGACAATGATGACTGATTGATGACTAAGATAATGAGTGGTGATATATCACGTGCACTAGCGGCAGGCGTGTGCCTAGCGGCTGCCTCTAACGACAGTATTCGTGCCTGACAATCAACCTGCAGGAATGGCCGAGATATGCATGCGTTCACAGGAGCTTCGCCTAAGCCGCGAGGCCGCTTCCGGGCGTTACCAGCGGCTACCCGAGGCACGACGTCGACGAGATAGACTGAATGTGGGCAAACTGAAGCCGGATATGGATATCAGAATGGTGTCTCAGGAGAGGATAGCGGATCGTAGACAAAACGTTAGCAATTGCCAAATGGCCGAAGAGTCGGAGCGAAACGGTAATCAATCAAAGCCACCCATTGAAGCCAGTCACAAGACGACGCCGATTACTTTGTACCCCAACAAAATGCGTGGCTGTTGCCAGCTCAGAGCTCCTGCTGCATAGCTGCCGCCCTGTTTAATTACGTGCCCTGTCGTGCCTGCCGTTCCTGATAATGGATGCGTCGAGCGCCGCTCCTTCCTCAACCGACTATCCGTATCTTATCAGTCATCGCGCAAGTTCAAGGCAGCCTGCTTGCGTTCCTGATGTTCAATGATGCGTTATCGTCCGCCTTGCCGTGCCCTTTTTCCCCTTTTGCGCCCCACAGAACCACCACCCACTGTGAACCTGAGTCTATGACGCCTGCAACGTGAGCACGATAGTCGCTCTTTCTCCATTCTCTTCCGTGTATTATTGTATGTACTGTGTACTATCGTCGCCTTCCTGTCCCGCTGCTATCTTCGTATCTCCTATGATAGCTCTATCTCACGGGAGTCTCTGCAAGCTCACTGCCTCCCACGGCGCCCCACAACTTAACCACTTTATGGTGCATATCAGCGACCGATTCGAGCGGGGGAAGCTCCAAAGGCTGTCCACATGAGAGCTGGGGGTGGCTCTCGCGGGTTACATGGTCCATAGCGGCCCATTCATGACTGGCCTGGCCTGCCATCGCTCCTTCCACTTTATCATATGTCTTATTGTGTGCTCTTTCCCTTTTCGTCTTTATCTCGTATTATTATCTATGAGTCTACCAGCCGCCCTGCTGACAGATTAGGATCTAGTAATAAGGTAAGATACGTCAAGTACAGAGTACACAGTAACGCGTTCGCGTGCTGCCTTGGAAGATAACGTTATGGTGTATACTGCTATCTGTCGCACTGTCTGTACCTGCCTCGATCTAATCCAATCCACTATACTATCCATCCAAGACAATGACGCTTCCGACAGCAGCATGTGAATGTCCTTCTTCTCAACGGAATGGAAGATCCGCAGTGTGTAGTAGAGGTACCACAGCCGCCCAGCTTAGGCGTAGCCATTCCCTGATATGGTCATGTGTCGCGCGAGGCCACCCAGGCTTCAGGCGCAATGAGCTCTTGCCAATATTGGAGAAGAGCACCTCCTGGAGAGCTACTGTGGGTCTGACCGTACCCAGTGCGGAGAGCTGATACACTATCAGTGCACAGTGCACCGCTATCAGTGCGTCACAGCCTGCTGCAGCCTGCTTCCATCGCCGCATCTCTTCTGAAAGTCAATAGCAGCAGACAGTTCGTCGGGTATCAGAGTCAGCAAGCATATGGCTTTACAAAGAGCTTCAACTTTTAAAAGCACTGATGTGCTGGTCTGGCCGTAAACAAAGGAAGCGGCCGTGTACGAGATACTGCCAATTTGCCCAGATACACCGTGCGAATCCTTATCGCATTGCCGAGGAAACACTCCGCCTCCTCGTTTCAGTCAGCCCATTGGCTACACTCGTTGTCTGGCCTGCGCTAGGCCATGATCGTCCAATCAACCACCCCTTCTGACCTGGCCCGACCCCAGTTCTGCGTCACGCTGATGGATGAGGCAACAGCGGTCGCCGAATGCGCAACACGTAACTACAGTACGATGCTCTCTGACTATGCCTACTGTCCAAGCTCCCCAACAGCACTAACACAGCGCCAACATGCCTGACGCAATCGTCCGATAGTGGGTAACTCTGTCGCCTTTGACTCTGTTACTGGCCCTTTGTAGCTCCTTCTTCTCCCAGGCCTATCGGTTGCTTTGTACCGTTCGCTCCTTCCTTTATCTACGCCACTCCGACGCTCCCTTCTCCTCATCTTCTTTCCCTCTTCCCTCCTGCTTCTTCCCTTCCTTCCTCTTCCTACATCTCTTGCCTCTTTACTCTCTTCATCTCTTTTCATCATCGTCTTCGTTCATCATCTCCCCGACCATCTCTCTGTCCTTTGTTCGGGGCTTCGTTGTTTACCTTTGTCTTCTGTGCTTGTTTTAATCCTTTCCACCTCCTCATCCACTCTACGTTTTCTGCCGGGCGGAATTTCGACATCGCTCACAAACCATCCATCATGATGCGCTTTGTGACTCTCGCGCTGGCCGTGGGCGCCTCGGCTGCCCCTGCCTTCAACACGGAGACCATCCACGGCGATGCTGCTCCCATCCTGTCGTCTACCAACGCCGAGGAGGTGCCTGGTGCATACATCATCAAGTTCAAGGACCATGTCAACGAGAAGAAGGCCTCGGAGCATCACTCTTGGGTCCAGTCCATCCACGACACTTGGGTCAAGACCTTCCCCGAGAACAAGGATGAGCGTGTCCTGGAGCTGCGCAAGCGCGGCCTCGGCCTGCACCTGTCCGAGGACGTCTTCAAGGGCCTCAAGCACACCTACAACATTGGCAGTGGCTTCATGGGCTATGCTGGCCACTTCGATGAGTCCATCATCGAGGCTGTCCGCCGTCACCCTGATGTGAGTATTTCCCATTAGATGCATTTCTTTGCCCTGTCAAGTTCCATCAGATCCGGCCTCCGACAAAGCTGTTTTCCGTCAAATCCGTGGTTATCAGCCTTATCGCCGAGGCTGGCGATCACGCGATGCGTCATCGCTGCTCTCGTCTCATCATACCTCGTTCAGCAGGACAAATCACATCACCAAGTCTTGTATGCTAACCATCATTTTCTACTAGGTCGAGTACATTCACCGTGACACTGTCGTCCACACCATGAAGTACCAGGAGGTCGAGGTCGAGGTCGAGACCACTGGCTGCGCTCCCGAGACCGAGAAGGGCGCCCCTTGGGGTCTGGCCCGTGTCTCCCACCGCAAGCAGCTGAACTTCGGTACCTTCAACAAGTACCTGTTCGCCGATGAGGGTGGTGAGGGTGTTGATGCCTACGTTATTGACACTGGCACCAACGTCAAGCACGAGGACTTTGAGGGCCGCGCCCACTGGGGTAAGACCATTCCCCAGGGTGACGCGGACCTCGATGGCAACGGCCACGGTACTCACTGCTCTGGCACTGTCGCCGGCAAGAAGTACGGTGTCGCCAAGAAGGCCAACGTCTATGCCGTCAAGGTTCTCCGGTCTAACGGCTCGGGCACTATGTCCGACGTCATTGCGGGCGTTGAGTTTGCCGCCAACCGCCACATTGAGCAGGTTGCTCTTGCCAAGAAGGGCAAGCGCTCCGGCTTCAAGGGCTCTGTTGCCAACATGTCTCTCGGCGGTGGCAAGACCACTCCCCTCGACGCTGCTGTTAACGCTGCCGTCGATGCTGGTCTGCACTTTGCCGTCGCTGCCGGCAACGACAACGCCGATGCTTGCAACTACTCTCCCGCTGCTGCCAAGAACGCCCTGACCGTCGGTGCCTCGGCCATTGACGACAGCCGTGCCTACTTCTCCAACTGGGGCAAGTGCACTGACATCTTTGCTCCCGGCCTGAACATCCAGTCCACCTGGATTGGCAGCACCACCGCTATCAACACCATCTCTGGTACCTCGATGGCCTCCCCCCACATCTGCGGTCTGCTGGCCTACTACCTGTCTCTGCAGCCCGCTACCGACTCCGAGTACTCGGTCGCTCCCATCTCTCCTGAGAAGCTCAAGTCTAACCTGCTTGGCGTTGCCACCGTCGGTACCCTGTCTGACCTGCCCGCCAACACCCCCAACCTGCTGGCCTGGAACGGTGGTGGCTGCAGCAACTACTCTTCCATTGTTGCCGCTGGCCAGTACGATGCCAGCGCCGACAAGGCTGACGACAAGACCAAGGAGACCGTCCTTGAGACCGTCACTGAGCTCGAGAAGGCCATCGCCGGCAAGTTCGCCACCGGTGCCACCGAGTTCGGCCGCAAGGCTGCCAAGCTCTCCGAGAAGATTCACGAGCTCGTCGACGAGGAGCTGAAGGAGTTCCTCGAGGAGGTCTCGGCCTAAGCGATTGCTGGCGCTGCCTCGCCGTGTCCATGGCTGACACGTGCTTTGTTTATTCTATTTTCCTATGTTATATTGTAGTTACTCGTTTGCTTTTCTGGGATTATCGCTGCTGGATTACGCATTTTATTGATACTTTACTATTAACCATTGTTCATTTTCATCACGACGTTCTTGCATCTGCTGCTTGACAGGTCCTTTCCTAAAGGTTTCCATCCTGTATTGTACTAGGTCTAGTTCCTTTATCCGAATATCAGGTCTCATAAGACGATTCACCTCTTGCATTTATATAACCTCGCTTCTGCGGTGACTCCCGTGACAACTGCCCGGTCGCTCTTTCTTATATCGTTATACACGCGGTGGCCATGTTTCCTATAAGAGAAGCACGACGTTGTGACCTGCCAATCGCTCTTTCTACGTCAAGGCATGCCATTCTTTCCTAATTGACTCTTACCAGCACCATCAGGTTCGCAGCTTACGCCAGAGGCTCCCAAACACATAAATCTCGCCGACTTCATTTCCTGCATCTGTTGTTTACTTTCTGTAGGCCGTTATTTCGCTCTGATTATAAACTGCAAGCGTACACATACCACTATGTATTAGGAGTCTGAGCTTCGCATCCATTTCATCGCGTCTTCTTTCTATCCCATCACTCTTTTCTATCTACACTCTATTTCCAGTACATTTTGCAGGGCCATACACTATCACCAAGTTGGCACAACTCCCCGTTCCCTGCTCTGATCAAGTGCGCCCAGCATGCAGCGTTCCCGAAGCAAGTACCGGCCGGAGCTCGTCGGCCGGAGCCGTTCCGCAAATAGTATCCGCGGAGGTACACCTCGGCAAAGCCAACCCGGAGGAACCACGAGAGACGCGCAAATTGCTGCAAGCAAAGCGTTTGTGGGTAGCCAGGACCGATACAATCCCAGCCTTTCCATACCGACAACTGCTGCTGACACCCAGCCTCGAACCATGGACTTGCCTATCCGTGGACGACAGCCGCAGACGGGAGATCAGGCGGTCCGCGGGAGTATCCGGTTTGTTAATAACCGCAGCTCTTCAGCCAGCGACTACAGGCCAGATTCAACCTGCATGAAGCTGCCTTGGACCCCAGGGCCGTTCGAAACGCCACAGAGAGATGCAGCCAAGTCTGGTGGCCAGACGGACCCCAAGAACACTGGACCTAGCGAAAGCAACTATTCTCGCTACACTTCGCCTGCACCAAACACACCTAGCTACAGCCAGAAGAACCTCAACAAGACCTGGTCGGGGCCGCAGTCACGCAAGAAAGAGAACCCAAGGGAGCTGATGTCTGCGGGTCGTGGGCGAGGTGCTGTGCACTACAATACCGCACCACGGCGTACCCTTCTCAGCCAGCGGCATTGGAACCGGCCGCCTTCGCGCAGCCGTGCGGACACATCATCGACAACAGCATCGAGTTTTGGCGGGAGATCTCTGCGCAAAACCCAAGACAGCGTTGACTTTGAAGCAAAGACGTACGGTCCACCTCACCTTGACGGCACAGGTGTGTTTATCGGGGCTGCAGTGACAAACCCCCAGCCAGACAAGACTTTGTTGGCCACTTCGTCACGGAGCTACCTGCGGGCCAGCCGCAAGCGCAGCTTTTCTTTCTCGAGCAATGACGAAGAGAGATTCCTGTTGCCTCCTACTTTGACGTCACGGGCACCAGTGCCGCGCCCCCAGCCTGCACCACTGCGGTCTCGACGCAATGACGAAAAAGGGCTGCCAAAGTCGCTACGCCAGAGCCGACCGGAGGCATCGAGGCCGAACATCTTGCCGCCACCCGAAACACACACTCCAAGCCCTGCGGCGATTGCCGCAGCTATCCAGATGAATGAAGACGGCTTCAGATACACTGCTAGTAGTTCAGGAAGCTTGCGAAGAACGGCCAGTCGGATGTCGAGGCGAGTGAGATCAAAGCTGAAGGGGTTTTAGAGCCACTCCAAAAGCGAGTCCAGCTCGGATCCCATACCCGATCAGCATATCAAGGCCGGCAGGTCCGAGGGCCCAACTCTGGAGGGCCAAGAGTTCATGGCGGCACGCCAGGGCCGGCTTTCAATGTCAAACACCTTCCGCAATGACTCTGAGTACAATGACACCGGGACTGTCATCCGCACCACCGATAGCAATGGTGGCGCACTCCAGAGCGAAGTCAGCGGAAACACATCGCGCTTTACAAGCTGGTCTGACTCGGTCCAGAGAACATTGTCAAGTTCAAGTGGCCAGCAAATGGCTGATGTGCATGGGTCACAGCACTTGCCGGTAATTACAGAGACCGAATCGGCCCAGCAGCCTTGTGATCAACTTTTTGCACAGCAGCAGCAGCAGCAGCAAGTGCAGGCATACCCCAGGGCGCCTATTCTAGGGGAAACAGCCACGGCCTTGGGATCGGCGATTAACTTTAGAAGCCCGCACGATGTTGCGCCTCGTCCAGTTCGCGGGGAAGAAACAAAGTCTGTATCATCGCCTTCGTCACCGGCATCATCTCCTTCGCTCGCTAGAAGTGGCCGAGAAGATATTCCCAAGGCTTGCATTACACCAAGCGCTTTGAGCCGACTACAAGAGCTGAGCTTGCGGCTTCAAAAGGCGTGTGATAACAGCGACAGAGCTAAAGAAGCAGCAGGGTTGAGAGGAAACCCAAGCAGGCTGCAACGAGACGAAAGCGATCCATTTTATGACAGCACACAGGCGACCAATCGATTTGCTTTCCAGTCGGCTCCGACAACACCTGGCCAATCGACGGCGCCTGGAGCCATGAGATCGAATGCGGTGGCAGGCTCGACACCGACCCAGCTGACCGGATCACCGCAATATTTCTTCCGGGGCTCGACGCCGTATAGGCGAACATTGCAGCAGAATATGAAGTCATTCCAGGATGAGACGGCAGCAGCTCGCGGGCGATTTTGTGAGAATGGCGAAGTTGCTGTCAACGGGGACGGCAGAAGTGGTGCCGGCGATCAACAAGATCATGGCGACGATGGGCAGGACTTACCGCTACTTCACGGGGATCGGCCACGGCAGTGGTCCAGAGTGCAGGCATAGCAAGCGAGCCTGGCCCACGACAGCTCTACATTGGCAAGCTCCGCGATCGATGTGACCAGGGACACGTCGGCGAATCAAGCTGCAGGACCCAAGCATCTGGAACGTCTACATGGGGATTCTGTCGTGTCCCCCGAACAACTGCACCGATGGATGGAGCACAAGACCAAGGACGGGGACTGCTAATGCTGCCAAATCTTTGACAGGTTAGGTCCCTGCAAAAGGTGGCTGCTTCAGAGAACAGCTGTTATTGTGTCTTGTAAGCATCATATTTCCAGTTTTCTGTCGGTTTTGTTTGATCTGTATTCTTTATTCTCGAGTCTTTTTACTTTATTTTTGTTTTATAGCACAGGCAACTGCAACAGAATATCAATGTTTTAGTATGTCTGTGTCTGCGTGCCGTTGGATGCATACACCGTACAGAGTCAACGGCTTCGGACGGACCCGATCTCGGTGGACAGGTGGTGGATTGGTGCTGAGCCTGCCACCCACTTATTGGGGACCAAATACGTCATCGGACGGGCCCCACGTTTTGAGTGGTTGGCCGCCAGCAAGCGATATGAAGATGGCTACGACAGTTTAGCCAATTGTCCAGTTGATAAATGTCGGATGCCTAGTATTTGATCAACCTCTGTTGGCCCGTGTTGCGCATCAGATGATAGTGATGGTGGTGCTTGGGATGGAGAGAGAGTGTAGCTTTAGAGAAGGGCAGCTATGATCAGGTGCCCGCAATAGCTGCCATTGCTGCTGTTCTTTGGCTTGATCATGCAGAAGATGTCTTACTTTCCCAACAGACTTTGAGTCACTTGCTTTGGTGACGGCGGACAGGAACAGCCAGCATCAGCCAGCCGCGACAACACACAAATGACAGCGCTCTTATGTATGCGGTGGAACCCGGCCTTTCTCGACCTCGACTGGTATGTCGTATTAGGCTGGCACTGTAAGCGGTATCCATCCAATATATTGCTACTCGCCATCCCTGTTCTGCAGACGGGCATACTATAGAGATGGGCATCCTCGAGGAAGAGGCCCTGTGTTGCATGCAGGCCAAGCGCAAGCAAAGCTGAAAGCTGCATACGAAAACGATCACTGCAGCACTTGTGTGAGTCGGCAGTAGACCTTTGATGGTTCTGCCAGTCTTGGTTGTCTTTCTTTTGTACCTTTTTGTACTACCGGCGTAGGACGAGATTGCTGAAAGGCCTCAGCTTACGTGCACGAGGCCAACTGCAGTCAGACTATCTCACAGCAGCTGTACATGCTGATGTGCCTTGCGAAACAATCTCTGTGCAGTCGGCCGGTGTTTTGAGAAGAAAAACTGCGCGAGTCGACAGCGTCATTGTGCGTTCCTAGGCCCGTGATCGCCGCCAGCACTGCCTGTTGATGTGCATGCAAGAGGACTTACTGCAGTCGTGCTATGGAGAGGCATATTACCGTGTATGCTGTAATAGGAAAGACCATGGAAAGGACACACCCTGATATGGCAGTAGTGAACTCGGCATCGCCCTTTCCCGGCGTTCCGGGTTACCCGGGCAGGAACGGTCGTCACCCGCTCTTTCCATATCTGATCCTATCCACCACTTGCCATGGCTGAAATGGCACAGAATAGCAGCAGACAGCATAGCTAGCGTGTCTGATGCTGAGATACTTTTCCTGGGAGTGTCGTCATAAAGCTGTCAAGTACACGTGTTTCTGTACAGTGGTTTTAGGCAGGAGCGACCGTTGCTACTAGCGCTCTGCAGAGCCCAACAGACAAACAGCAAACCAGCGGCGGCAGGAAGGTGCGACGGGCACCAAGCCCCCTGTGTTTGCGTACCCTGTACATACTGTACTGTACTGTAGTATCTGCTTCTTGCCGTTTCTAGTGTCTTACAAGCTAGGCCCCCGTTTTTCCTTTTTCGTCCTGTAATATTACTCGTTTCCGCCGCCCCTTTTTCCCTCACTCACCCAGCCAAGCTTACCCTCACTCGCTCCTTCCCTCCCAATCCCCAGTACCTTTTCAGCTCCTCTGTACTCTGCACCTCCCTCGCCATACGTACACTATTACCACGACGCGACGACACACCAAAAAAAGGCCACCTTCGGAAAAGGCATCTCGCAATCCCATCTCCCGTCCTCTCCGTCCTCTATCGCCAGCTCTTCCCCACTCACATTTTGTTCTCTTGCCTTTTGTTGCTTACTCCCTCCCTCCCTGTACACCCAATCCGACACCCAGCCGTGTCACCTCGCATCCTGGCTGCTTGTGTTGCGCGTTCCGAGCCCCAGCCCACGAGATCCCGCAGTCCTCCCCGAAAAGCGTCTCGTCATCGACCTCGGACGTATCATCACTCCCACCACAGGTATACTCCGTACTCTGGTCTGGCTTCCAGCTCTCAAGCTTGTCACGACAGCAGTCCGCCCTGCCAACGCCTCTACGCCCGCCGGATAGCTCCAATCCTCGACACCTCGACAGCTCTGATCCCGATTTGCTCTCGACACCTCGACAGCTCGGCCACATCTTCTACCCACCTCCTACCTGGACCCGTGGAACGGCTACCTCTGCGCAATCCACCCGCCGTCTTTATTCCCCCATCGCCTCCAGCTCTATTCATGCAATCAACGCTCCGTCTCGGCCAGGCCTCTCCCCGTCCTTCCCGGGCTTCCGAGTCCCCGAGTCGTGCCTCGTCTTCTCACCCCGGCAGCAGCTGGGCTCGCTCTCTCGCCGCCCCTCTCGTCTCTGCCATAGCTGGTCTCGCTCCCCGGAAAGAAGATTGGTAGGATCGCTCTCTTGCTACGCGACATCATCTTCGTCTCCCGCGTCTCCCGCGTCTCCCTCGTCTCCCTCGTCTTCAGCATCGCCCTTCTCTCCACCCCGATATTTTCTTGCAGTCCATCCTGCAAACCGCCGTCATGCACGCTCTCAGCCAAAAACTCCGGCCAAAGCACCAGGTCCTTGTCCTAAAGTGCTACCCGCGGACTACCAAGGGTGCCGTGGATGTCAAGCCCAACTCGAGCGAACTCAGCTATCTTCTCTATTATGCCACCTCGCGCCGCAGCAAGATCCAAAAGGTCGGCAGCTTCCTCGAACGTAAAACCGCTAGCGATGTCTGGCGCCTACGCATCGGAGACGTCCAGGTCACCCTCCAGATTCTCGAAGCTCTCATTGAAAAGAATCCAAAGGACCTGCCTCTGTTCGCTCCCAATGTCCTCAAGATCCTTGACGCCATCCTCCGGTCCAATGATATCACCATGGTCGAGTCCTCCATTCCCACTTTTGAAGCTTTCTGCGCCAACCACGATGCTTCCACCTTGCTCGCCGACCAGGCCTACCTCGCCCAGTTCGAGGCCGTCGTGCGTCACTACGCTTCCCTCGCCTCGACCCGCTCAACCCCAGGAAAGGGCATACCTAGCAAGCCCGTCGCCATGCGCTGGCGGCAGTGCGGTCTGGAGGCCATCCGTGCCATCGCTGCTTCTGAATCGCTTTCGTCTATTGCCGGCCGCCAATACGACCTGATGGTGCCCATGATTCTCGAAAACCTATGGACTGACAATGAGGACTTTCTTGACGTCCTTCTCCAGCGTGCCGAGTCCGAAGACATTGATGAGAATGATCGTCAACTAAAGCGCCGAAACAGCGTTGCTACTGTCCGTACTGCCGACACTGTTGGCGATACAAACCCCATTGCACTATCCGGAACTGCCGGTGATGTCGACAAGCTTGCCGAACAAGATATCGGTGTGATTGCCATGCTGTGCCTGAAGCAGATTTTCATCACCCCCAGCCGCTCCCTGATTCACTACGCGACAATGGCCCTCCTAGATTTCATCAAGGACCGCATCGACCAGGGCGAAGCCGTCGTTTCCACCTCGCCCCAGAGCCGTGGAGGTGGCTGGTCCGTCAAAATCTGCGGCCTTCTCCTTCACTGGGCCCCCGTACAAGAGCGCTACATCATCCTCATCACTCTCATGGATGCCCTGGCTCGCTCTCCTCTGTCCGACGAGACGCTAGAGCAACACATTGCACTGACCACCATGATTGGGTCTCTCTTGCGGTCTGACGAAAGCTTGATCGGTCTCAGTGTGATGGATGTGCTGCTTGGCTTCATCCAGCAGATCAAGAAGCTCGTCCAACTGCCTGGCGACCCGGCTGCTACCGTTGCCGCTGCCGCATCAGACGGTCCTCTGCCCGGCCAGGCCGATCCCCGTTCACCAACCACCCTGGCCGCCATCGAGTCTGTTACAACCGTTGCGTCAAAGCGTAAGGAGCTTTTGTCGCGGCTGCAACACTGCATTGGCGACCTGGCCACGCACGTCTACTATGCCGATCAGATCTCCGACATGGTCGCTGCAGTTTTATTCCGTCTGAAGCCCCCAAGGTCGGCCAACGGCAACATTATTGGTGACGGGCCAGCAGCGGTCTCTGGCGATAAGTTGGCAGGCACCGACGATGGTAAAACAGAGGAGGGCTCCGGGTCGGCACCCGGCACTGCAGCAGGAGCAGGAGCAGGTGACTCTTCTCAGAAGCCGACTACAGCGCAACAGCACTCCTCCTCCGACTCCCTCTTCACACTCACCATCGCCAAGACGTCTGTGCTTAAGGCCGTCAAGGCGATTCTGCTTGTGGCCAACCCAAAGACCAAGCTGAGTGGCAACCAAACGCTGTCACGCAACCGCGTTCCAATTCATGTGTGGGAAGGCACCCACTGGCTCCTCCGCGATGGTGACGGCCAGGTGCGCAAGGCATATGTCGATGCACTCCTTGTGTGGCTCGACCGCGAGGTTTCACACGATGACCAACGTGCTCGCGAAGAGGCAACGATTGCGTCGTCTTTCCCGCCAACGATTATCACAAACCTGCGCCCTACGACCAAGAATGGCCCGTCTGGCACAGCCGGAGGTGCAGCCGCAGGGCAGACCTCGTCACTGGCCAAGCGCGCAGTGTCCAGTACATCGAACCGCGATACTACAGCCGCAGCCGGCATTATCAACGGCAGCAACGGTAAAGCCACCAGCGGCCGCACGCGCCAGGTCTTCTTCTTGACGCTGCTCCACCTTGCCATTTTTGACAATGCCCTGCAGTACGTCGACTACGAGACCGACATTGTCCTGCTGCATGTTCTCTTGTACAAGCTTGTCGAACAACTCGGTGTTAATGCCACGCGCTACGGCTTGCCCATGATCTTCCAGCTACAGGAGGCCATCCAGGACGTCGAGACCCCGCAATCCAAGGTCCGCGTGGGCAGCTTGGTCCACGGCTACTTCTGGACCCTGACGGAAAAGTTTCAGTTTGAAACGACAATGGTTGGTCATGCCATCCGCAACGAAGTCACCCGCCGCCGTACCAAGCACTTTTGGGTGGAAGGTGTTCACGTGCCACCGCCACTGCTGGAGCTTGTTGGCACACCGGGCATGTCTCGGCCCCAGCCACGGATGCCCCTGCACGAGATTGAGATGGAGGCTCTGCTGCCCTTTGATGACCGCCTGTCGCTGGTCGAGAACATTTGTGCCGGCTACCAGGAGGCCACGGCAGGTTCCCCACCAGCGAGCCCCGGAGCTAGCCCCAGCAAGGGCGGTGCAGCGGGCGGCAACAGCTTCGCATCGTCGTTTAACTTTGCCATCAACAACATTGCCAATGACGATACAAGCAGCGGCGCGGCCAGCGGCAACGGCACAAACGGAGACGTCCCTGCCTCATTCAGAGACCAGATGCTATCAGATTGGTCGCGCGATGGTGTTATGCAGGCGGTCCAGCAGTATTCAGGCAGCAAGTCGGTGTCACTTAGTGGGTCGCGCACCGGCACCGTGCCCACGAACGCAAGTGCTAGCCGCCAGCGGCTCGCCCTCAACACGTCCAGCGGCCTTGTCAATGAGTACATGTACTCTGGTGGCGGCAAAACACTCTCACCCTCTGTCAGCCAGCCCAACTTGCGGGGCAGCGCGCAGCGCGCAGGCACATCGGGCGGACACGCAAACGGCCATGCCGTCAACAACGGAAATCTCGCACCGCTGGTGACCAAGCTCCGGAAATCAAGCGTGCGCAGTGGCTTGTCGCCCTCCCCTGGCGGCAGTCTCTCGAGCAAGAACGGCAGAAACAAGGGTGCTTACGGCCCCGGTGCCGGCTTTGTGACTTCAGTAGACCAACTCAAGATGGCGCTGTCGGGCGCGGCGGTCCACGCTGGTGGCTTGGGTTCTCGGCAAGGCAACGGCCAAGGTGACGATGACGATGACAGTACCGACAGCATGGCCAGCTTCGACGTTTCGGCGTCTGAGTTTTCGTTTAATCCACCGCAAGCGGCGGCTGCCACAGGTGATCAGCAGCAGCCGTCGGGTGGAGAGGGCGCCTCGTCAACTAAGCCGCACGCGCTCTCGACTAGCCGCAAAAGCTCTGTTGCCGGCGAGCTTCTGACACCAGCCAGTGCCGGCGGGCCCGGAGTTGCAGTGTCACAGGGCGATGGTGCTGGCGAGGCTAGCCAAATCGGCGATGGCGACGCTGGCGACGAGTCGGTGCCGCCCGTGCCTCCACTTCCTTCTCCGATTATTCGCGAGCAGCAGCAATTCCAGCTGGCCAAAGAGGCCAGGGAGGCCAAGGAGGCCAAGGAAGCAAAGGAGGCCAAGACGGCAACCCGGCGCAATGTGAAGAGCCGGGGTGGCGAGAGTGTCCTGTCGAGCGTGCTCAGTGAGGAAATGGACATGCCGGCGATGGACCTGCAGTCGCTGCTCAAGGGCATCGACAGCCGCTCAGGTGAGCACGGTCTGGGAAACCTGACACGGCCGCCCTACTAGATGGGGTGTCCAAGCCCTTTGACTGACCTTTTGTTCCTTTTCCCTTCTTCTTGTCTTCTTGTCTTCTTTTATTTTTGTCGGTTTGGCCTTTTTGCCTCGTATCTTTTTTGCATATTTATTTTTTGCTTGTTTTGGCGCCATGAAAAGCTTTACACTGTACATTAAACATTAGCACGCGCTTCAATTTTATATTATTTGTTTTCCGTTAATCAGCACGGCATATTGGATTGATAGACTGCATCTAATCGACGCGCCCGGAGGGCTCGTGATTACATAATCGTTGCCTAATTTGGTGCCCAGTGACGCAAGACCCCTGGCAATTAGGAGATTTTAGGGATGCATAGCTTCGGAGCTAAAAAGCGGGACGCACCCCATAGCGTGGCCATTGTGGTACGCAGTTACAGGGTGTTGATTGGAAAAGTCTGCCGACAACGGAAGCTGGCGTAAAGGGCTCACCTCGTCCCGCTCGCTGCATACGCTACAAGTCACGTCTGGCTTTTGTCAACCTCGATTGATTCAGAGACTCGAAATCAGCATACAAAACACCGAAAATGAGACCCGTTACTCGACTCCGTCTGCCGTCGGCGGCGGCCTGCTGCCCGTCGACCAGCGCGTCTGCAGCATCAGCCCGGCCCCTCCTACTCCCGCATCGCCTCCGCGCACAAGCAACACCCAGCGTGGGTGCCCGGTCGCTGCATGTGTCGGCCGCCTGCGCGTCACCGTTTACCCCGACTGCACCCCGTCGCGCCGATGTCGTGCCCATGTACGGCCAGGGCCCGCCACCCCATGCGCCGGCCGTGAGCGAGGGCGCCAAGGAGGACAAGGCCGCGGCCAAGGCCCGCGAGGACAAGGAGCGCGAAGACATGGAGCGGGCTATCCGGATCGAGCGCCGCAGGGCCCGCGCTGCTGCCATCAACAAGGCAGAGGGCGGCCGGTTCTGGAAGACGACGAGCGTCAAGGAGGTTGCGCAGGACGGCAAGCAGGTGCTGCAGGTGTTCCTGGACTCGCGGCCCCTGAGACACCCGTCGACCAAGGCGATTATTCAGATCCCGCCATCAAAGAAGCTGCTGGCCCACGCGCTGGCCGCCGAGTGGGACCAGCTGATATCGGTGCGGCAGGCGGCTCAGGGGCACCGCGTGCCGCTGACGTCGCTGGTGTGCCGGGCACTGGACCTGCAGGCCGAGGTGGAGGCGAAGAAAGAGGCCCTAGCCAGCGGCGACAAGGACAAGCAGCGGAGGACGCAGGGCGATGCGGTGATTGAGAACCTGCTGCGGTACCTGGACACGGACAGCCTGCTGTGCTGGGTGCCGGCAGACGAGGCAGACGCATTGGCTGGCAGCTCTGCAGCGAAGCTGCTGCTGTCAACACGCGGCGACGCCGACGGCGGCCAGCCCGAGGTGACGCTGCGACAGATGCAGGAGAAGACGGCCGGCCCCATCCTGGCATACGTCAAGGAGCACGTGTGGCCCGGTGCTGTGGTCGAGCCGGTCCTGGGCGGCGAGGACCAGAAAAACTGCCTGTTCCCCAAGCCGCACCCGGCGGAGACGCGGGCGACGGTGGAAGCATGGCTCGAGGTTCTGAACGGCTGGGACCTGGCCGGCATTGAGCGGGCGACGATCTCGGGCAAGAGCCTGGTGGTGGCCGCACGCCTTGTGGGTGGTGTGTCGCCAACAGCCGCGCCGGCGAGCAAGTCCGGAGCAGCATCGATTGAGCGGTCACCCCTGTCGGTAGAGGACGCCTTTGTGGCAACAAGCATGGAGACAGCGTTCCAGACGATGCAGTGGGGAGAGGTTGAGGACACACACGACGTCGAGAGCGCCGACCTGCGGCGGCACTTTGGCAGTGTGGTGCTGCTCGTGAGCTAGCCGGCCACGGCGGAGGGTACCACAAAGGCTACGGGAACATTGTACAATTATTTGCATATTTACATAGATGATGATATACGCCGTAAAGGAGCAAAATACATAATAATATCTTGACGGCTTGAGGGTTGTTATTCCCGTATTTGGCTGATGATGACGTAATGATTCTTATGTAAGCAGTATGCTCAACCGGTCCTTTTGACAGGCGATTCAGCCCGAGGTGTTGACTCGTCCATGGCTATAATCGTGCTTTGCTAATTATTTTGTTAAGAGCATCACTGTTATTTTGCCAGGGTTGATTTGTTTTAATTTGCTTTGCTTTGTTTTGATTTGTTTTTGATTTCTTGAATATTATCTCTTCCTTTACCTATATTTTACATTTTTTACTCTGATATAAAACCTCTAAACTGTCTTGAATATTCCTTTACCTCGAACATAGAATAGAGGACGCAATAGCCCGGCAATAACTATGTAAAGCTTCAATATGCTGAACCATACATAGTATACTCATGGCATAAATCATGCTTATTATTACACTCTGTTCTCAAACTGTGAGCGGATATATTTCTTCCAATTTCCTAGCCTGGCTCGACGGAGAACCGGATGTCTTTGGGAAAAACAGATAGACGGTCAGCCCTGGTCACGATTAGATATTAACCCGGGGAGAGCAAAAAACGAGGACGATCAGAGGTATTTTGTGGGCTTTGTTACCCCCTGCTTTGCTAATCCGTGCTCTGTGCATCAACAAATCCGGAGAAGTGCCTCGACTGACCGAGTTGCCTTGTTGCTCGGATTACATAAACAACACCGAGGCCAGTCGCTCTTGCCATTGAACTATTTCCACGTTATATGCCATTATTAGTCACGATAGAGGCTGTCCTACGTCATAACAGGCGTTGATATTGTTTATTTGTAGCCTTAGAGAGGTATCATTTTTAGATGTCTCTAGGAATACACAAACCGGCTATAGCCCTGATTCAAAGGAGAGAATGATGGGAAAGACACCGGGCCAAGGTAGCATGAGACCAGGCACGCAAGCCACTAGAGGCCACTAAGGCGCTCCCCGCACGCATCCCCCACACTTTGTTTCTTGGCCAAAAGACGCCAGTCCGTCTTCGTCAGGGCTTGCTGCTGTTGCTTCACCTGGACGCACAGGAGTGCGAGAGCGGAGTAGCAAGTGAGGAGAAGGCAAAAGAAAAAGAAAAAAGGAGCAGAGGCAGAGCTGAATGGCAGTGTAGGGCCAAAGGAAGCCGGGTAGCTGTCTTTGACCCAACCCGGTGCCGTAACCCTTTTATACTCGCCATCTCCCGCTGTCTCATCCGTTGGCATCCTATCCCACACAGACCTTTCTCTCTGCTCAAGTTTCTACCCTCTTCCTTGAATATCCTCTTGTCGACTTATCCTAGTCGTTGTGTCATTTCTGCTCTCTCAACGACACCTGCCCACTCAGCAAGCCATGGTGTTTGCATCACCGAAATGGGTACCTCGGCTACCCATCGGTAAGTCGGGAACAGAACAGCATGAAGGCTGCAAACATGCTAACCTGACGGTTAGACCCCCCAGACTCCGTGTCCATTGAGCAGTTTATGACCTCCGAGTCTTTCGGCCGCCATCCCTTGGCCACAAGCCGCAACCCCTTCACCTGCGGTCTCACCGGCCGCACCTTTTCCTGGCAGCAGACACAGCAGCGCTCCAACCACCTTTCCCGCGCCATAGCCAAGCGTCTCGGCTGGCAGCCCAACGAGGGTACGCCCTGGGACAAGGTCGTCGCCATTTTCACACTCAACGCTGTCGACTACCTTGCTGCCATATATGCCGTTCATCGCCTAGACGGAATTGTCACACCCGCCAATGCCGCCTATTCGGCCGTCGAGCTCCAGCACCAGCTGTCCTCATCCGGTGCCCAAGCTGTATTCACATGCGCCACACTGCTCGACACCACCCTCAAGGCCACACGCGCCCTCAAGATCCCCGACGACAACGTCTTTCTAATAGACGTTCCTCTGCCGGCTGCTGCTACTGCCTCGGCTAACCCGGAGAACCATCTCACAGTCGACCAGCTGATCTCGCAAGGCTCACAGCTGCCCGCGCTCGACCCGGTCCAGTGGCCACAAGGCCAGGGTGCACGCCAGCCTGCATTTTTGTGCTTTTCCAGCGGCACGTCTGGCCTGCCCAAGGCCGTCATGATCTCCCACCGCAACGTCATCACCAATGTCCTCCAAATCACGACATATGAATCTGTTGGCCGCAAGCTGCACGGTGTCGACACCCAGACCGAGATCGGCTTGCTGCCGTTCAGCCACATCTATGGCCTTGTCGTCATTGCCCATGCCGGCACCTTTAGTGGCGACGGGGTTATCGTGATACCCAAGTTCGAGCTGGAGACGTTCCTGGCCGCTATCCAAAAGTACCGCATTCAGCAGCTCCGAATCGTGCCACCCATTGTTATCCGCCTGTTGCGCACTCAGGACGTCTGCGCAAAGTACGACCTGTCTTCCGTCCGCTTTCTCTATACCGGCGCGGCACCCACCGGCGAGGAGACCATTGATGACTTGCGCAAGATATACCCCAAGTGGATCTTTGGCCAGGGCTATGGTATGACGGAAACGTCCACTGTTGTCTGCTCAACAAGCGAGCACGACGCATATGATCGCTCTTCCGGATCGCTCATGCCCGGCACCAGAGCCAAAATCATAGGCTTCGACGGCAAGGAGGTCACCACCTATGATACGCCAGGCGAGCTGCTGGTTCAGGGCCTGTCCGTCGCACTGGGCTACCTGAACAACGAAAAGGCAACTGCCGAGACCTTTGTCCACCACCACGACGGCCGCTGGATTAAAACGGGTGACGAGGTCATTGTTACCCTGGCCCCGTCTGGCAATGAGCACCTGATCATTGTCGATCGCATCAAGGAGCTCATCAAGGTCAAAGGCCACCAAGTTGCACCGGCCGAGCTCGAAGCCCATCTCCTCACACACCCTGGCGTCTCCGATACTGCTGTCATCCAGATCCCTGACGACAACTCTGGAGAGGTCCCCAAGGCCTTTGTCGTGCGCTCAAAGGCGTATGCCTCTAAGCCCGAGGCCGAGGCCGCCCGCGAGATTGCAAAGCATGTCGAGGATCACAAGGCACAATACAAATGGCTCAAGGGTGGCATTGAGTTTATCGATATCATCCCCAAGAGTCCCAGTGGCAAGATTTTGCGTCGGCTGCTGCGCGACCAAGAGAAAGCAAAGACCCGCAAGGCAGGGCCCAAGTTGTAAGGAGTAGACGTATAGGGTTTGTCGGAAAGATGTTGTTCCTATGCCACTTTAGAAATTTTGAAACTCTAATTGAGATCTATTGCCGTAGATCGTCGGTATATGTCCCATGTGTCATGTCTCTTGTTGAAGCAGATCGTTTATGTGAGTGATGCATCCTGAACAAAGCCTTGGTGGTAGTGGACAACCCCGAAACGGTCTGCCATACGGCAGCCCAGCTCGTTCTCATCCGTCTCAATGTTGCCTACCCAAAGGGACGACTCGGCACCAATGTTTTGAGCACTGCCGCCCTCGGAGCCTCCCCAAAGATCGACTAGGTCGGCCGGTAAGCGAGTTAGGCAGACATGCAGGCTGCAGTAGTAGTTCATAAGGTAGCGGTAGCGGGGCTCTATGCACTGTGCCTTGGCCAGCGCGTCGCAGCAGAGCCGAAACGCATCCGGCCGGCCAGCATGCCGCCTCTGCTGCAGATAATTGAGTGCGCGCTGGTATGTCGCGTCGTGGTTGCTGGGCTGTGCTTGTGGTACAGTCTCCCGGGCCTCGTAGTCGTAGACACCTAGACCGCCGTCTGGCTTCTGGCCAGGCACTCTGGTCAATGTATTGTTGAGAAGAAAGATGAGCTTTTGACAGTCCTTTCTTGCCGTGCCGGATGAGATATTACCGGCTGCGAGGCAGCGCAGCCGCCGCATTAGCTGGCCGTACAGTTCGTGTACACGGCCTGCTTGGCCCTGCAGCCTCATCCACTTGAAATGGTGGTCGACCTCGGTCAGAATGAGGATGGAGGGCGATGGCTCTGTTTTGCGGTTGGCGTGCCCGCCAGATGCCCCATTATGCTGCCCGCTGGCAGCGGCAGACCATAGCCGCTCAAACGGCACACCTGCCTCGAGCTCGGCCAGCACTGCCTCGAGGTCATCTTGGGCATAGATTCGCGAGATGAGCACTCTGCCGAGAATGGAGGCTTTGAGCTCCTTGCTGCCCTTGTCTCTTGTTGTCTTGAGCACGCCTTTCAGGACGCCTTTGAGAAGACGGACTGCATGCTCCATGGGCAGGGTTGTGACAAGGCGCGCGGTGGCGGTCGCGTCTCGCCGTAGATGGTTGACTGCCACCTGCAGCGCAACAGATATCCCAATGTCGCCCTCGGAACTGACGCCGACAACACCGCCTGCCAGCCCACCAGTCACGCGGTTGCCGAGCACGCGCTCATCTAATTCAGAACACCCGCTCGTGTAGCGTGACGGTGCAAGAAATAACGCTTCGGCTTCGGCTTTGGTCCCGGCTGCTTGCTGTCTTTTGAGAGCACTGGCACCAGGGTCGTCTGTGATCTCGCACATGCCGATGTCGTCTTGGGCTCAGCCGGGCAATTTTTGCGCACTTTCCCTTATCGGCCCCTCTTTGAGAAGGATTCAAAGCCAATCCGCGAGAGTAAAGGCGACGCAATCGCTATTTGAGCAAAGTATTGACTGAGAATACACTGCTCGAATCACAGTCTTGGTAAAGTAAAGAGAACAGAGTCGGAGTCGGTAGGGTTGAGACTCAGAGTGGACGCCGGTTTGTGCTTTGTAAAGCTACATACTGTAGGCAGTAGCACCTGCCCGATTGGATGCAAGAACGTACCATTGTCGGTTGCACTTTCCGAATACAAAAAATCATACGCTGCATATAGTCGCTTAATGAATATTAATAATACAACATTTCCTCTTTTGGATGCAACTGTCTTTCACGTTTACGGAAGGAGCGCCCAGAGGTTCAACTATTACAGAGCATCGTCGTCACGTGCTAGCTGTTATGATGTTATGATTGACCAATGTGTGATGTATCGTGTTCAATGCCGAGCAAATTAGTTTAAAAATGTAGGAATCTCAAATTAATTTAGTCAATACCACAAATAATGCCAAAATATTAACTATAAAATAAAATACAAAGTAGTTACGCCGTAGTCTACAAACACTACTCTGAGACGACTTGTATATAATGGCACACACACAAAAAAGGAAGCGATGACGAGAGACAAACGACGAGAAGAAAGAGACAAAAAGGATAAGACGTATCTTTTAGTGCAGCCTCTGCAGGTGCATGTTCTGCATCACCGGTGCGCGACGGGCTGCTCTTTTTCTTGGTCATGTTTTTATTCGTTCGTTTGGGTATTTTGGATCTCTTTCGGTCCCTTTCTAGAAAGCAACATACATAAATGAATCTATCGCCATCCTTCTCATTCCATTGCCTTTGGCTCTTCCTTAGGCTCTAGCTTTGGCGTAGTATCTGGCTCCTCTGGCGTAGCCTGTGCCTTCCCTTCAGCGTCTGGCATAAGTGCCCCAGTGATCCCAGCTCGAGGCTCAGGATTTACCTCCTCCGTCTTTGGTTCCGTAATGCTTGGCACAATATCAGTCTTGGTGTCGGTCTTGATCTCAACATCGATTCTTGGTGCAGTCATGGCTGCTGGTGGAGATCCGGTGATGCCATTGGTCTGGGTGTCGCCCTGCGCCTGGGTCTGTGCCTTTGTCTTTGCCTCAATATCAGCTTCAGCCTGAGCCTGAACATCAGCCCGAGTTTGAGCCTGAGCCACGGCCTCAGCCTCAGCCTCGCCTTCCTCACTCAAGTCGGATGTCAAGCGGCCGCCCTTCGACGCTCTCGCTGAAAATCGACCTCTCTAAGAATCTTTGACGACAGGAGGGGGAGGGGCGGGCCGCCGGCCGCCCTTCAAGCTCTTCACACGGGACAGCAGGCCACCAGATGGCTTTGGCTGCACGGTCTCAGCAGGAATAGGAGGTCTGCTGCTAGGGATCTTGATTGGGGCAGTGCCGTCGTTGCCGTCCGTTGTGGATCTACGCTCGAGTGGTGCACCACGAGGCGGGCTGTTGGGGTTTTGGAAGCCGGACGAATCCTTTCTCCGGACAGACAGAATATCTTCGCCCCGCTTGCTGTCAAACTCGTCAAATGGGTTTGCTTCGTTGTGCCGGCCGTTGGCGGACTGCGAGGAGCCCGGGCCACCATCTGTGCTGAATGCACGAGAAGCATTCGGGTCGCGAGGGCCACGGTTCATACCGCGGAAGCGCTGTGCAAGAGACTTTTTACGCTGCAGCGGGTTATCCTGAGTATCCTTCTCCTTCTCGACCTCGCGGCGCTGAATCGCAGTACGAGTAGCGGGTGTACCCTCGAGGAAGGTGGATGTTCCCAGGCCCAGAGACTGGTCTCCGTGAAGGACCGAGCTGCGCTTAAGCGGGTCAAAAACGCCGACTTGGGGCACAATGGGGAGCTTGTCCACAGGCTGGCCACCAGGTTGACGGTTGGATGAGAACTCATGGAAAGCCTCATCATCGCCCTGACCCATCAAGGTACGGTAGTCGGGGCGGGCGTTGAGGGGACCGGAACCACCAATGGAGTTGTTGAGAGAGTCCTTGGGGAAGGCCTGCATGGGTGCGCGGCGGCTGCCCTTGCGGTTGCGGTGAGGGTTCAAGGCATCAAAGGGGCCATCATGATGGAAGACTGGGAGTGTTGTTAGTAAGCCGGAGCACATGCAACAACAGCAGTTGGCAGCGGGAAAAGCTGGAAAAGCTGGAATGGAAATATTGGGCCACATACCAGTGCCAAAGATGCTCGAGGCATCCATCTGGTCGATAATGTCGTTCCGGCGGCGAGGACGAGCAGAGCCGCCGCGCTCACGCTCTGATTGCTTACGCACTTCGCGAGCAGCGCTCTTGGATTCGGTAGGAGCAATGGACGACTCGGAGTTGCGACGCGGGCGAGAGCTGGATGGGCGGCGGGGGGCGTCAGAAGAGCCACCGACGCCGAGCTCGCGGCTGCCGGCGCCTTGTTTGTTCTTTCCAGAGGCCTCTTGGGAATGGGAGGTGCGGTGGCTGCCCGAAGCCTGAGGTGCAATGTTTTTACCATGCACCTGCGGCGGGGGTCCACGGCCACCACCGGCGCGTGGAGGAGACTTGCCAGTGAACCGTGGTGAGCGGCCATCGCCAGAGACTGCAGTGCCGACAGCGGCAGGGTTGTTGAGCGGAGACATGGGCTTGTTGTCAACCGAAAGAGAGTTCTGCATTCATGTCAGTCGCAAGGCGGGAAAGAAGTAGAAGTGGTGGCCAGGACGAGGTGACTGTCGTTGCACAACCTGGCGAGAGAAGACGGCAGCGGACGAAGCCAAGTGGGAGGTGAGGTGGGCGGAGTAAAAGGAGAATGAGTGAAAGTGAGGGGAACGTGAGAGCAGGAGGGCATGAGAGCAAGGTGGGAGAACAGTGAAAATTGTGTCAGGGCTGAAATTGCCTGTGCAACGTCGTCGGGTAAACGGCAGGGACAGACAATAACAACCCATGGTAGAAAAGCAGCAAAAACGGCAGGAGCGCGCATGTGAGTTGGGCAGGAGCGACCGGGCAGGGCAGGGTGGAGACATAGCGTCGCTATGACGCAAAGAAGAGCCATGAGGTAGATACAAGACATATGCTAAATAGGAAGGCGCCATATGACGGCCGAGTGTCAAAGGAAAACGTACAAAAATATCGTCAATCGACGTCGAGCCGCCGTTGGACTTGGAAGACATGTCGTCGACAGAGACGAGCAGGTCTGTGGGTTTGTCGTTTGCGGGATCCAGGAAAGGGTTCCGAGAGACGGGACGGTCGTTGTTAGGCGGCGACAACGGAGTGGGATCGAGGAAGGGCGAGGTCGGGCTCGGAACAGCTGGCGAGACAGCACGGCGGAAGGGGTTGTTGGAAGCAAGCTGAGGCTCGCGGCCTATGGGTGGAAGATGTGAGTAGGGGGCTCTTAGATAGGGTGGTATGGCGAGGTTGTAGACGCAAGCGAGAGCTTGTGGTGATCAGAGAAACAAAGTTGAGGATGAGGAGGTGAGGAGGGACGAAAGAGAGACGAGACGAGACGATCGAAACAGAGCAAATAAAGAGAAACGAGAGAGATAGAGATGAAAAAAAAGGAGAGCAGCAGGCGGGCGGCAGAGACAGCAGGCGAGATAAGAAACACATTCAAGGTTGCGCGTCGTTGGGGCGGGTGTTTGAGTCCTTGGCAGGGCCGTTTCAGACAGATTGTAATCCTGGAAGTGTTGCGGCGCGCGGTTCGGGGGTGGGGTGTAGTGTGCAGTCGATGGCCAGTGTCAACCAGTGCAGTCAGTCCGAGCAATCCCCGTGCAGGTCTATGACGAATCCGTGCTGGCCATGGCCTACGACGAGGTATATCAAGCCCCTTGCCCAAAGATTGCACAGCTGATGATTGCAATTTGGCCAGGCTGGTTTGCACAGGCCAATATCTCAGCCTTAGCCGTCTCAAGTGTTTATGGACAATCGGGCCAACCTGGGACAGTTTGAGCCAATCTGCAATGGCGAATGACGAATGACGAAGATGGCGAGAGCTGGCAACATGTGCGTGCTGAAGAGGGCGTTTGCTTGCCTTGCTGATGCTCGCGTGTGGTGATTGAAGAGACATTGTGTTTCGCTATCGGTCTGCTGTCGGGGGCTCTCTCTGCCTCTCTGCCTCTCTGCTTCTCTGGCCGAGTTCCTGCATCGTTCTCCTGTCCTCTTCGATCTCGTCTGCTACTCTCAACCCCGACCATGGCCTCTCTTCTCTGCCCGACAATTGCAGCCATTCCGTGACGTCGCACCGCGGCTACCGCGCATTGACGCCGCAAGGAAACAGGCTCAGGCCCGTGGGTATAGCCAAGCAATGCCGGGCCACGCGTCATGCCTGCATCTGTGCTCATAGCAGAGCAACCAAGGGCTGGCGGGATGGGATACTGGATACTGGGAGAAATACAAATACATACCTGAGTCCGACAAGAAGTTTGACATTTTGAAAGATTATGCTGGCGCAAACGAGAGACTGTGCGTGGGAGTGCGTGCTGGTGCTGGTGCTGTGATGCTATGCGGGCGAGAGCAAATCGCCTGTCAGGGCTTGATTGACACGAATAGGAGGCGCACACTAGGTAGGTTCGCGCTGGTGCAGAGCTATCTTGGGAGCGGTCGGCTGACGCTCCTCGCGTTTGCTGGTAAGCTGAGTGCTGTGACGACGAAAGTTTACGTAGAAGGTGTCTGATGTATGGTCTTCAGTGACTGAATCTGGTGTCTTGTTGCGATGGTTAGGCGACAAGCGGGTGAAAAAAAACTTGGTTTGGTTGGGCAGCCGAAGAGTGCACAGAGGAAGAATATATGATGGGATAGACAGGAGGGATCGCCGGCGGATACGTAGAAAGACCCCAATCCGTGTCGTTAACCGGGTCCACGGACGCAATAAAGACCACAAGCAGGGGGACAATACACAGTAGTGTTGCTTTAGGGGGAGGGAGGGGGGAGGGGGGTTGCAGGAGCAGCAAAGCTGAGGTGCTCAACGAGTGCTTGATGATGTATGCTGAGATGAAGAGTGGTGCAAACTGGAAAGGATATCTCCAAGATAAAAAAAAAAAAAAAAAGTCGAAAAGTGAAGAAGCAAACCCAGGCCAAGCAGTTGAGAAAAGAATCGAGGGCCAAAAGTTCCAGGGGACGAGGGGGAAAAAAGGGGTGCGGACACGACTTCTCCCAAGGATAGAACAGAAAGTGGGGTTGTGAATACCGAACGGGGCCCTTGAGACTCTAGAATTGAGGAGGTACTAGTGAACGAAGTGTGCTGGAGAGGTTTTCAGCGTGTTGGTGGGTTGATTAACGTCGACTTGGAGGGGGGGTGTGGTGTGTACTAAGTAAGATACTATATAGGTGGTGTGGCGAACAGGCTTGGGTAGGGAGACCAGAGCTAGGAAACTATGGGTTCCAATGACTGGGGGCTTGGTGGAGGAGAGTCACTGGTGATTGGGCTGCAGTACAGAGATGCAGGATGCCAAGGGGATGGCAAGATGGAGAAGGTATTCTGTAGGAAGGGTATGTGATTTGAAATTTAGGTCCCGGCTTGATCTGATTTTGGATTTTGGATTCGGAAGAGTCGAGAACAGATGTCGAGAGGCCCTTGGTGGCACGACAGCCAGAGAGCAGCAGCGTGATGCGGTATACCGTAAAGAACGGTGAAGGGAGGAGGAGTCTGCTGGAGAACGATATAGAAATAAGGATATGGCAAAGGTGGATGCAATTTATGGATGCAGATTGGAAACAGATGGTAGATGATGCGCAATAATGTCGAGCTATTAGCTTGTTGACAAGACCAACGGGGCGAGAAGAGGAGAAGATGAGATGAGGAGAAGGAGTGAGGAGATAAGAGATGAGGAGATGAGGAGATGAGGAATGAGGAGACGGAGAACAGAGGGGAGGAGGAGAGGAAAGAAAGACCGAATTCGATATCAGATCGAGAAGCAACAAGATGAGATGAGAGGAAAGTCTTGTGACAGCGGAGAGGTTAAGAGACGGGAGAATATAAGAAAAAAGAATGACGAGAAACAGCAAAGCATGTGCAAAGAGAAGGGGACCGGAAGAAGAACAAAAGGAGGGGGAAGATGGGGAAATGCTGCTCGTTACGATTCTTTACGAGGCGTGCGGGACTAGAGGAGAAATAGCACAGACGAGGCAGGGATCGGGGTGTGTAATATGTGTAGACGAACGGAGGGGGAGTGCAAGTCATAGATTGTAGGTCATAGGTGGCGACGGGAGACAGAGGTACGGAGCAGTCACAGTTCGGGGCTCGAGGTCGAGGCGTGAAGGTGGGTGTTGAGGGATGAGGTTGACTTGGAGAGACTTTGAACGTCGTAGCCGTGATCAAGTAAGCAAGCCAAGTAGGCAAGAATGATAGACTCCCGGGACGATGACAGTTGCTCCTTCCCAAAACAAAATACTAGTCACAATCAGTTGACTCCATGCGCACACAGTAAACTCCCAACAAAGAACATCCTCTCAAAGCAGGGACACGAGAGCAAAGATAAAGATAAACGAAGGGAGCCTGTCTTCATCCATGGATTGATCCTTCATGCCAGTGACGCTATGTACTAGCCTGATGTCATTGCGTGACTGGCACAAAGGGGCGTCGTCTTAAGCCGTCTTGGACAGCCTACGGGGCCTGTAAACCTGTTTAACACAATTGACAAAGAAAATGACGACGAGAGATAAAGGAAAGAGCAGCAACGGCGTGGCTAACGGGGCCAGGCTAGGCCAACGGATGAGGAAGGAACAAGATCAATGTGGAAGTGAGTTGATAAGGTGGACGTCCATCGTACCTGCCCTCCCGCGAATCTAAATTGCCATGTGCTGGACTATTTATTTATTGCTGAATGTTGCTGAATATTACTGTACTTGATTATCAACTATGCTGTAATATGTATCTACGAGGCAGGAACGATGCTGAGGTGCAAGGCTGTGTCACCTGCCGCACGGCTGTCTACCGTGCTGACACCATCCGATAATCGACCTTCAGATATGAACGCTTAACGCATACGGATATCTCATATATTGCACAGATGTAATTAATATTTGCCACCATCGCGTACCCGATCCAGCAACCTGAGCCTACTTGGTGTTACGCCGATATCGTGGCGGCTCTCAGTCCACTTCCACTTCCTCCTCAGCCTAAAGACCAGTAAGACCAACTTGAGACTACTCCAAACTTACTCACCGCCAGTGTCGGCTTGCTAGCCGGCCTGGACCCGTACCTTTTCTTCTTGGGGGTTATTCCCGTACATACATGCCTTTATTTTCAACGTGCCTCGTCTCGCAGCCTATCCTAGAACAAAAGCCCCCCGGCCAGTATCGTATATAAGTAAGCCCTCGGCCGATCTGCTGTGCCATGACGAGGGCTATGTATGGTAGTTGGGATACACCCAATGTCTTTGATGCCAATACCAAGCCAGCTGCACACGATAGCAGCAATCTCGATGTAACACTGCAGCTGAAAACGAACCGAGAAAGCGAATCACAAACAAGAGACAAGGGCTGATCGGGTTATATTCTGCTTTCTTTGCTCTCTTTGCTAATAAAAAGCAGACTTATATTTAGACATCGAATGACCCATCACCGAGTTGCGACCGGACAAGCATGCCATTCTATGCTCGATTCGTTGATATGTCAACCTGTTGGTGTTGGAGTTCAAAACACAGCCGCCAGCAGTGCTGTGAGGAAATGGTTGGTACCGCACCTCAACATCGCGATGGCGAGAACGAGATAGCCAGTGCCTCTTCATCTCGATTTCTGCTCACCATTCACTTACTATTCTCCGCAGACGCTATGCATACGGAGCATGCATCGTGTAGCATAAGACCACCCAGACACATCTCCCCGCAATCGTGTTCATGCTCCGTTCAGGATGCGCCGGTATGATCTCGTATCGGGACGTATGCCAAGACAAATCTCGTGTTCACGATTTTGACCCAAAGATAGCTGTTCTGATTGCAGAGTCGGAGATCGACATAAATTCAGAGGTAGTCGCTGTCGATACTACTTGATTTGATACCACAACTGTTTGCTAGATATCACGGCCAGTCTTATCGAAACCAGTCGACTGTCGGAAGAGAGCCACTCTTGATGGCCATCATCGACAATGGCAACGCCTTAGTCTATGCAAATTTCCTACAACTGCCGGCGAGGTACCCAGGTATCCGGCCTCCTGCCATGTTGCGTGTTCTTTTATCGAGAGCTTATCATTATATGGATCAATCTATGACGCAAGTGTGTCTCTGGCCCAAACGCAAGCGAGACCGACCTGCAGCCGGATTTCAGAGCAGGAGTACCCGACACCTGGGATATCCCTTTCACACCGGCGGGGCATAACCGGGAAGTAGTGCTTTGAGTCCAGCCAGCAACTGCCCATTGGGCTGGACAGAGACGGAAACGGGCGCGGAGACAAGCAGAGACAAGCTTCAAGAGCACGGCGCCTGCATCTCTTTCTCTACTGCACGTGGTGCCACTCGCCATTGCATCAGGATTTAGCCCGGGACTTTCTACTTTCTAGAGAGCATGGCTGCAGCTGTGCCGATGCAGCCGGACGAGTGTCCCATGTGTTTCGGTTTCGCATCTCAGTGAGGAATCTGCGTGGCAGCCTTGGTGCCTCGATTTGTGGCCCGAGTGAACACTGCAAATCGCACTGTCAATATGCTGACCCAGAAGTGACTGTGTGAAGCTGTCGGATGCATGGCGATGCCTTGACTAGCATTCCATACATAAGCATGATCGAACGGTGTACTCCGTATATAAATGATGTTATATTGCAATATGCCATGATCGGGTACACATGAGATGTTTCAAAGCCCCTTTAAAAGAATGCATCCGATGTCTACTGCCCATGTCCTTGCACTGGCAAATCGTTGCAGGGTCCAATTGAAAAAAAATTGCTCTTGCGGCCCAGCATGTCAGGGGCTTCCAACGCATGATGGGACAAGGCTGCAGTTCCTTTCGGTTTTATTTTGCCTCATCTCACAGATTTTCTTTTTGATACAAGGTAGATATAATATTGCAGATCGGAGGATATAGTAGGATAAACTTTACCGCCTTTTGAAGTCTAAACATGATACAGTATCTGTACACGAATTTCACAGATACGCCTTTTAGATACCTCTCATTTGACTGCAGCTTAAATGTCCGACTTTCTTTTTTGCACGTTTCCTTCTTTCAGGAATTTGATAAATAAGTGCGCCATTTGTCGTCACGCCCATGGGATAAGCAAGGGAGGACGGAAGCAATATACCACCGGCATCCACGGCTAAGCTAGCCGTGTCCGAAAAGGTTCTGGAACACCGAGAGGATGAGTCCAAGTAACAACCACGTCCTGGACTCCTGGCTGCTATGCAGCAATATGGCAGAGGTCAGTTCAAATGGCAAAGGCCTATACATCCCTTCTCTTGACACAGAGTGTAAGATGTCTTTATGCATCGCATATTTGATTTATTTTGCAATTTTGCCATTTGCCATACTTGAATGTCGTCATTTCAGATTGGCTCACTCAGAAGATGTAGATCAGCACATGCTCGGCACTTTGGTCTGCATGTCTTAGTGCATTGCAAAGTGCTGGCAATTCGAATTCTCTTGTGTGAGGAATGAGGCCCAGTCGACCAGGCCACCCCTAGAGCACATTGATGATGGACATTGCTCGCTCTGATCACTATGATGTGAAGCAAGGGAAATAAAATAATCAAACAAAAAGAGGAGATGACTTTTTAGAAATATAAAAACAGCCCGTCTACTACAGCACAGAGCGACCTAGATGAACCTTGAAGCTGCGGCTATTTGCTAAGCTCCTTTTCCCTCACCTCTTACTCCGTACCTGCAATCCTCGGCTACTCCCAAGCCTTGCGTTATGTCGACTTTGGACTCTGGTCTCCGGCCTCTGTAGGGCAACGAAACTGCCACATACATAGTAGGGCCTCTCTCGCGTTTTTCGCGTTTCTCCGTGAGCTCGCCGGTATTTGCCCGCTGGCATGACGGCATCTGGCTGGCCTCTGAAGCTGTTGTGCCTACCCGGAAGTATATTTCGCCGTTTCAGACCAGCGGTGTTGTCCCCTATCACCACAGCTCTGGCTATCGTCTCGTCTTCGATCGGAACTCGTCCGTGCACTTTAATATAGAGTATTAAGAAAGCTGCAGTTTAAGATAGTGAACATCCCCCGGTCATGCACGGCAAATCCTTTGTATTAGAATACCCGCCACCGCTGCCTCCTGTATGTGCGAATGGCGGTGACTGGCGTGCCGTCCCTGTTTGCATTATATCCAAGATATCCAAGATATCCAAGATTTCCAAGATTTCCAAGATACACAGAATATGCGAATTATAAAATTTACCTAACATCCTTTCTTTCATATCATTATCATTCTCGATTCTTGACTCGGCGCGGCTGGCTGTCTCGTGCGCTGGAACACCCCCAGGTCCAAGCTCTACTATGTATGCGGACGAGCTTGCATTCCCCTCCTTGACACGTCTCCTTGCTCCTTGACATGCTGAATCTGTCAAATTCCTGTGGTTGTGGTACTGCGTGGTGTCAACGCTCGCATATTCTTATGTGTTTAGTAATTTGCATTGTATCTTGCTCTTTCTATCTGTTCTTCTTTGCTTCCTTGATCATCCGCTCCCTTGTCTCGCCATAGTAGACCTATTGCCATCGGAGTTCGCAGTGGATATTCTATCTTGGCTGATCTCCCACAGTCCATGACAAGATATGCACTGTGCAATACGCAGCGCTACCTCTCGTATGCACTGTGCTGTGCGGGATTGTCAGCCGCGCAGTTTGCTCCGACGCCTTTCGACATCCCGCCACACACTACTGTGTCTTGGCTCCTTGGGCACACCACCTTGGTTTCCGGCGGCAAAGACGTCCTGCGATTGACCTGTCGTGTATCGACCTAAGCCAAGCCAGGCCGGCCCTCAACAACAGTCGTCCCACCGTCATTTGCTGTGCATTTGTGTGGTTTGCTGATTTGTGTAGTCATCATCTGCTGCTCTGTACATACTATGTAATTAGTAGAAAGCTGCAAGAAGATGGCCCGGTTGGCCTGCATCGCTCCTGCCTCAAATTGCTGATTCCGCCTTCTCCACTGGTTGGTTGGTCGGTCGGCGGTGGCTCTTTCCTGTTTCCTCCTGAAATACATTCCCCCCAAATGCAACCGCCCGTGCAATACGGGGCGTCTCACTTACTGTATTACTGTATTATATATAATGGATTTTATTGAGATACACTCGCTTGTATATTTAGTACTTATCGATATAATAAGATAAGATATCTGTATCTGCATGCATCACGGGCATTCTTATGTACAGCATCAATCACTGGCATTAACATGCACTAATTACAGCATGTGCACGCCCCACTTCATGAGCTGCTGCTTTCCTTCTGGGTATATTGGCCTGTGATGTCCGCGGTTTCCTCCTTACGCCGCTCAGCCGCCGTAGCCAGGCCTATCTTGCCGGGCCATCTCATGCGGCTGCCTTGCCCCGGTCGCTCCTTCCCCCCCTCTTCTCTCTTCCCTCTTCGTTTGGGGTACACCTCCTTCCGAATTTGAAAGAGTCAAGCAGGGCAAGGCCACCGCCACAATCCAAGACAGTTGGCCAGCCTTCAGCACGAACCTGTCAAAAACAGACAGAAATGGTGTGGAGTTATAGGTACTCCGTAGATGTAGAAATGCAAAATGCACAAACTACAGTAGATCACGGGTTTACTCGATCCATAGATGCCTTTATTTTCTGTTAGTATTGTCAAAAAGAGCATCGAACTTGGCCTCGGCCATCTTATCGAGCGGCATCTTGGCCGTTCGCACCTGTCTCGCTTGAACCGGCTCTTTCCCTATAATTAGCCACTGTGGTCTATTTTTGCCCATTTCGTTCGTTTCGTTCGTTCTTGCCGAGTCCTAGGGCCTCGCCACCACTGAGTGTTCGGCTGTCAGTCGCTCTTTCCTGTCTAATCGCCGCAATACATCCCTAGCGGCCTGGCCTCGCCCGAATCCCAGAATCTCACCTATCAGCTGCCTGGATTTAGGCTTCTAGCCCCCTGGGCTCCTTCCATTTCTTTCCCGACCGCCCCTCCACCCCTCTCCCACACCAGTAATTTCACCTAATGCCTTCTTCGCTTCTTCCCTGTCTTTGTAAAACCCACCCCCTAATTATACCCAAACCACCACCCCTTTTCTCGCCCGGCCACCCAAATGCCAGGCCAACCCATCGCTCCTTCCCTCCACCGATCGAATCAAATGAGTGCCTACTGCTTCCGCTATTAGGTTCGATACAGCACCTGATTTTTTCGACAAAGTACCCAAAACCGGGCCCCCAAAACCTTAGCCCCCCTTCTACCCATCTTACCCTCAATCTTCCCTTTCTCTTCTCTCTCCCTTTTCCTCCCTCTCACTTCCGCTCTCTCTCAACACCCATCATCATATACCACCATCCTAGACCTTCTTCAACACACTGCTCGATCAAAAACCGACTCGGCAGTTTCATCCTCTCAATGTAGGTATTTTGTCTTTGTCTGTCTGTTGTTTCTCATACCTTTACCTCCTGCTTTTGCCTCGACTTCTTCCGTTTGTCGCCTACCCTTCAACCAATACTTCGACCTCTCTCGACAGTACGGCGTTTTGGATCTGCCTCACCGCCGCCTTTGGATCTCTACATTTGGCCGTCCTTGCAGCATCACCACTTCTGGCATCATAGGACTACTCGACAATACCCAGACACCACGAAACATCATCGATCACGACCGGCTGAGTTGGGTCTTCTTTTGACGACAGGAGCAACAAACGGCAGGGCAGACGACAGGGCACGGGTCGATGCCGTATCGACGATTTTCGAGTTCTCTGGCCTTCACTGCGAAAAGTTACTGAAATCCGCCTGTTTCGGACTCTCACTTGCTTTTCCAGTCGACCATCATCCGACCATCAGAATACCGACACTGAAGCTGATCTCCCACGTCCTGCAAACGACGCCCTTCCTCGTTGCACTGCCGCTGTGACATTACCCGTGGATGCACACATACCCATTCTTCCGCACACTGTCCTGCGTCACACACATCTTCTACCGCTGTCACTGCTTCCCATATTCACTACTCACTCTACCCCTTCTCCTGCCCCAATTTGATTATTGAGCCGTTGGAATCCCAGTACTTTTATGCACGCCTTGTGCCCCAACAACTCTCTTGCCGCACGAGAGTTATAATCCCGACAATCATCTTTGTGCATACTAACATTCTTGTCCTTAGTTTGATTTTCACATATTCAGAAAACACGACCTCGCGTGATCGAGGCACATCCCCCCAAAATGACTACAATGGTATGTATTTCTCTTTGTACATCGACCGACCATTGAGCATAGACTAACAAACTACAGGATCTGCGCGTCGGTAACAAATACCGGATCGGCCGGAAGATTGGTAGCGGTTCCTTCGGAGATATCTACCTGGGCACTAACATTATCTCTGGCGAGGAGATTGCCATCAAGCTGGAGAGCGTCAAGGCTAAGCACCCCCAGCTGGAGTACGAGGCCCGCGTCTACAAGTCGCTCGCAGGCGGTGTCGGTATTCCCTTTGTGCGCTGGTTCGGCACGGAGTGTGACTACAATGCCATGGTCTTGGACCTGCTTGGCCCAAGTTTGGAGGACCTGTTCAACTTTTGCAACCGCAAGTTCTCGCTGAAGACGGTCCTGTTGCTGGCAGACCAGCTCATCTCCCGCATCGAGTACATTCATGCCAAGTCCTTCATCCACCGCGACATCAAGCCCGACAACTTCCTGATGGGCATCGGCAAGCGTGGCAACCAGGTCAACGTTATCGACTTTGGTTTGGCCAAGAAGTACCGTGACCCCAAGACGCACTTTCACATCCCGTACCGGGAGAACAAGAACCTTACGGGCACTGCCCGTTACGCTTCCATCAACACGCACCTGGGTGTTGAGCAGTCCCGTCGTGACGACATGGAGAGTTTGGGTTACGTGATGCTGTACTTCTGCCGTGGATCTCTGCCCTGGCAGGGTCTGAAGGCTGCTACTAAGAAGCAGAAGTATGATAGAATCATGGAGAAGAAGATGACAACACCCACCGAGATTCTCTGCCGCGGCTTCCCCAACGAGTTTGCCATCTACCTCAACTACACCCGGTCGCTGCGCTTCGACGACAAGCCCGACTACAGCTACCTCCGCAAGATATTCCGTGATCTGTTCGTGCGCGAGGGCTTCCAGTACGACTATGTTTTCGACTGGACTGTGTACAAGTACCAGAAGAACGCCCAGGCCATTGCTCAGGCCGCTACTGCCGGCGATGACAAGCGCGCGGACCCCGCTGCTGCCCAGGCTGCCCAGGTCGGCATCCCCAAGGCGGGCAACTCCCAGCTGCTCTCTGCCCGCCCTCGCAACGCTAAGGCGATGGGTCTCGAAGACCCTCAACATGCTCGCGGTTCTGGCCCTGGTGACCGGATGTGAGTTGTGATCGCCGACCAACTCAAATCAGCATTCCTTGTAAGGAATTATTTCTTTCCCTTGTTTCTGCCTTTTGAAGTTCGGGGGTAGCGGGATATGAGACGCTGGATGAGGTTTTATGCCAGCCAAGACACACGTTACTAACATTTGTGCTTCCTAGGCTGCGTTCTTCTACTCGGGGCCAGGGTGGTGCACAGGGTGGTCAATATGACCAGGGTTATGGAGCTCAGTGAAGTGTTGATCAACTAGTCTTGCGTTTGCCGAACGGGGCAATCCAGACCGTGGTTCACCTCACTAGTTACAGTATCGGGATAGGGCATTCGGCCCTCATCCGCTTTCCTGGGCGTGCCGATACTCTCCTTATCCAGCCTTGTTTGCATTTTCATTCTGTTGTTGTTTCCCCCCTCCATCCCTTTGTTTTTATTTTGGCTTCCACTACTTCCTTTGAGTTACGGCAATCTTGCTATGGGACATGAGGAAGAACAAATGTCACGTCCAATCGGAGTGATAAATGTTTTCAACTCTTCGTGTTTCTCCCTGCAATGTGCAAAAAGCAGTCTTGGGGACAGGATGGTACATTCGGCATTTGCTCGACGAACTCTCTTGCAACCCCGACCCCATCATCCACCCGTTCACCTATCAACTAGTACTGCTTTGCATGGACCGCTTGCCTACCCGACTCCCGACACTTGCGATACTTGATTCCTTTTTCGGGACGACGGCCCATTTTGATCTTACCAGTGAGCTTTTACATTTCGATTTCTGTATTGCGGCTCTATACCGGCCTGCACACGGACAAACGAAATGACTGAGCTGGAGATCAAGAAACGACCCGGACGAAGAGAACGACTGGGAACTTGAACCTAGACGGCAACCGTGCTTGTTTAATGGCAGTCTTCCCTCTTGTTCTCCCGGCTTCGTGGATCAGTCAGCCAAAATTTCTTTACTCCTATCTACCCCTTGTTTTCGCAAAGTATTTTCCGTTATTTCTTATTTTCTCCTATCGTTGTTCTCCTTTCCTTCCTTGCCCATTTTCCTTTCTATATTGCCTCTTCTCCTATCGCCTGTTTCATATTGCGTGTATTTCTTTCCTTTATTCTTGCGTATCATTGCATCATTTCTATCCGTCGTTCCTGTTCAGCGCGGTTTCGAGCTGTTTTTCTTCTTTACTATCTGCTTTCTGTTTGGCATGTCGCTTCTCAGCTCGCTTGTGGGGAGGTTCAAGCGTTTATTTATACACAGGGGACGAGGGGATTTGTTTTAATCAGAGGACGTTGTGAGGAGGCATCAAATTGCAAGACACGATTGTTGGCAGTTCTGCAGGAGGGTGCTGCAGGAACGGGGATTTACCGAGTTGTATTGAGAAGGTTGTGATGTCTTTCTCGGTGCTGTTCCCGTCTCTGAGAACAGCACTGATGGCAGATATGATTACCCTGGATCGATATAAATGTTGAGCGGTGGTTTAGAAAATTTGGAAAGAGATTGTCGGGTACGTAAGGACTGTTGTTTGGCTGGAAGAGATTGTGTCTGGTAGCAGGCCATGTCCTTCCCGTCACTCGGCTTCGTACCGTACTTATTTATTAGCAAAGCAACAATACCGTTTTTTTCCACACCATTTTGATTATGATGTTCTGCGTCGGGTGACATGAGTCTTTGGGACATAGCTTCCCAGGTCAGTAGCAAAACTGCCACGGGCTGTATTTAGCGTTTTCATGCCTAGGCTCCCGCTATTTACTATGTCTCAAATAATAGGCCATTTTGTATGTACATACATAGCAAGCCTGACCACCGAGCTGGCTCGGCTGGCTAGTCAGCCGCCAAAAGCCAAAGCGCTGCGTTGACGGCACGTGCCCGACATGGCAACACGGCTGAGTCCGGCTAGAAGATAAGTACACGGGTCAAGACCATCGTAGAAAGAGGAAGGCACAATGGGAGGGTATGATAGATGCTTTTCAAAGTGCAGGAGCGAGAGGGCGAGTATGCAGCCTTGTTCTGCTTGCCTTCTTGCTTGATCTCTCTCTTATGTGTATACAATTTTGATCACTGTCGATACAGCCAGCATGGTCAACTTGAGGCAGCATCGACACACACTGCAGTTCAGATAGTACTAGCAAACGAGGTCACTAGCCCCCACCCCCTGTCGTCATCACCAGGCCCATTTCAGCTGCGTGCCCCACTTGCATTGAGCCCCCTGACAGTGCAGATCGATCCAGGCCAGGCTCTATCCAGTGAGAAACAACTGCCAATAAAGGCTAAGCCAGGAGGCTAAAGAGGCGGGGAGTGACGAGCCTACTATGTACAGGTTGTGAGAAGGGCAAGCTTCGACAGGCCTCGACGAGGTACAGCTGATGTACCCGCCCACTGCAACGCTGCTGTCTGAATATCAACACAAGAACGCCTTTGCAAGAGATATATAAATACAAGCATACAAGACGCGTGCTGATAGTTTGCAAGACAAAAGGACTAGACACACGGCGAGAGACGGTAAGAGACAGCAGACAGACTGGCCAGGCACACATTCCAGAGAGCTTACTTATAAACACTACTACAACCTGCGGTCAGCCGCACTCGGGTTCCCAGACTCTCTTTTTGCCTTGCAATTCGGAATACTTGCCGTCTGAACTACCCATCTCTGCAATGGCCACCGCCACGACCTCCAACAAGATGGTTGCGTTCCCAACTCTGGACCTGCTGCTGCTCACCTACAACTGCGCAAAGACCCCCATCCACGTCCCCGACTTTGCGAACCACCTGCAGCGCGCCATCTCCGATAATGCGACGGCAGCGGGCACCTTGCCCGACCTAGTTGTCTTGTAAGCTCGACACTCATCTTTCGAGTTGATTTTACCTTTTCCAAGAGGAAAAGGAAATAGCTGACCTGTGCAGTTCTCTTCAGGAGGTTGCGCCCCTCGGCTATGCCTTTGCAGGCTCATATTTTCTCGCTCCATATCTTGCGCGCTTTGAGGAGGCGCTGGAGCAGGCTGCTTCCCAGATCGACGACTTCCAATTTGAAGATACGGCACCCGGCAGTAATGGCAATGGCAACGATGAAGATGACGACACCAACGACGAGACGGCACGGCTGCATCCTGTAGCGAGCTCACAAACCAAGGCGCGCGGCACCAAGAAGCACTACCACCTTGTGCGCCAAGAGCATGTCGGCATGACAGCCATAATCATGTTTGCACGCAACTTGTCTGCCGTCGAGGACGTGCAAGTCGCGCACTGCGGCTTTGGTATCTCAGATATGGGCAACAAGGGTGCCGTGGGTGTGCGGATCGCTTACCAGGAGAGCGCGCTCACTTTTGTTGCTACGCATCTAGCAGCCATGGAGTGGAACAAGGGCCGACGCAATGCCAACTGGCGTAGCATTGTAGCCGGCCTGACATTTGGCAATCCCCAGGATGTCATCACGGCAGCTACTGCAATGAGCGCGGCAGCGGCGGCTCTGGGTCGGGGTCATCTGGGACGCAGCAATGACGAGGCAGCTAGTGCGCCCAGGACGCCCGAGGAAGAGGCTGAGGCCGAGGCAGCACATGCTGCCGGTGATGATGCTTGGCTCCTGATGGGCGAGCAACAGCATCAGGCAGACGTGCGTCGCCAGTTACAGGAAATGTCCATCTTCCGTCCTGATAGTCTGCTTTTCGTTGCAGGCGATCTGAACTACCGGATCGGCGACGAGCGGCCACCGCCAGACGCAGCCTTCCCGTCAGCAAGCACCTGGCGCGAGTTTCTGCAGCGCGACCAGCTCACCCAAGAGCGTCTGGCCGGCCGCACATTCCACGGCATGCATGAGGCAGCTATTACGTTCCCGCCGACCTACAAGTACGACCTGCTGTCCGTTGAGGACATTGCTGAAGGCGCTGTGCCCGCCAACATTGATGAGATCAAGGCGTGGAAAGCAGCACGCGACCGTGGCAACGAGGCTGCCAACTCGGCCGAGCCTGTTCCCTGGAGGTACGCATCACATCGCTGGCCCAGCTGGTGCGACCGCGTGCTGTACCTGGACGTGCCTGAATGGCATGGACATGGTGCCAAGATTGGCGTCACAGCCTACAAGCCGCTTCCGCTGATGGCGTCCAGCGATCACCAGCCGGTCTACTTCCGTGCCAAGGTCCCTCTCCTAGGGAAGAATCCGGCCCGCACTGCCGCAGACGAAACCACGGCAGGTACATCCAGGGACATGCCATCCACCGAGCCCGCTACGGAGGGTGGCGTGGTGGAGAGGTCTGCTCCGATGATTGACCCGCGGCTGCAGCTGCCCGTAGCCATCGACACAGATGCATGGGCACGCCGCATTCGGGCGCGCAACAAGGAGCGCCTGGCAGGCGGCGGCATGCTTCTGTTTAACACTCGGGCAGGTGCCGCCTCAATGCTGGCGCTGCTGGTCCTGCTTATGAGCCTGTACTGGACATGGGCTGGGTGGGCGCAACTTTGGGCTGAGTGACGTGCGTATCCTGACTGGGCATTATATATTCGTGCTGCTTGTTTTTCACTGTCATCTTCCAATAGAGTTGAATTATGACCATATTATACTGTAATACGACATCTGCAGACAATCACACACACCTGAACAGCTGTTCATCCCATCATTTGTGCTTATCAGGTTCTTGGATGCTGCTATAGTACGTTAAGGTGTGCCACGGACATGTGGTCAGTTGTGTTACGGTCACATTAACTATGTCGAATAGAAAAGAAGATGGTATGGCTATTAGAAATAAAAAAGAAATATAAAGGGAGGTATCTCATGCAATAGAGATTGATAAGAGTAGTAAAAGGTGACAAGACGACAAAAACGACAGGTGAATATAGAATAGCCAGCAGATATCCAGTAACCAATGGAGAAGCCAAAAAGCAAGAAACCGAACCCGGTATTATAGAGTCAAAGAGTAAAAAAACATGAGGTACAACGATTAAAGGTACATCGATAAAAAATGAAGAAAAAAGGGAAAGGAAAAAAAGGCCAGACAGGGAACAAGTAGAAACAAAAAAGACCACTAGCATTCCTGCTGCTTAAAAGTGATCAAACAGCGAGTCGTACTGCTCCTTCTGCTCCTCCGTGTAGACGTCAAAGTTGTCGTCGTGCTCTGGGTACACGTCAAAACACTGTGCATCGCCAATGTACCGCACAGCCGGGATAATCGGGCCCTTGTCGCGCTTTGCATAGACTGCATCCCAATCGACACCCTCGAAGAACGGGTGCTCCTTCACCTTGGCAGCACCGCCGCTGATGTTGCCCAGCCGCCGTGACCGGTCTACCCGGCATAGCTGCTGCACAATATCCTGCGCGGCCGGTGATATTGAGGGGTCCTGTGGAAACACCACCGCCCTCTCAAGAATCCTGTACAGTCAGAATCTATGAAAAAGAGAAAAGGAGTCACCAAAAAAGGTGTGTGCTGTGCTGTGCCGTGCTGCGTGACTTACTGTCGATAAATCTCCAGTGGGTTCTGGTGCCAGAATGGCGGGTATCCCGTCAGGAACTCGTACATGAGAACGCCCAGTGCCCACCAGTCCACGGCCGTCGTGTGCCCCATGTTCTGGATGACCTCGGGCGCAATGTATTCGGGTGTGCCGCACATTGTGTACGTCTCGAGAGCACCATTTGCGCCACGGCCCAGCCGCTTTGCGAACCCAAAATCCACCAGTTTCACGTGGCCCCGCGCGTCGAGCAGCAGGTTCTCCGGCTTGAGGTCCCGGAACGCAATTCCGTCCTGCTTCTCATGCAGGTACTCGAGGACCAGGACTATCTCGGCGGCATAGAAGCGGGCTGTGGCTTCGTCAAATCGCCGGTGCTTGCGCAGGTAGCTGAACAACTCGCCACCGGGCACGTAGTCGAGAAGCAGGTACAAGAAGTCGCGGTCTGAAAACGAGGCGAGCAGTTGTGTGATGAAGGGGTGGCCGCCAACGTCCTTGAGAATCTGGCGCTCATTGCGCACGTGGTCGATCTGCTTCAGCTTGATGACGGCAGCCTTGCGCAGCATCTTGAGTGCAAATACCTGCCGCGCTTCGTCGTCGCTGCGGGGGTTCTCCCGCCGAACCAGGGCTACGCGTGCAAATGTGCCTGCTAATGTCAGTGCCTGGTGCCCGGCCACACCTTTCGCTCCATTGTACATACCTGTGCCCAATGTGCGAATTCGCGCAAAATCGCCGACCTTGAGATTCTTGGGGAAGGAAGTGCTGCTAAGCTGGATGCCCATGTTGCCGTCGGCGGGTAGCGGGTACGGGTATAGTGGGCGTGGCGGTCGCGCAATGGAATTTGCTGGAGGCTTCCACAAGCTCTCGCAGGGTGATATTGTTGGTAGCTCCGGTAATGATGCTGATGCAGGGCCTTGACTGCTTTCGTTACTGGTAATACTGGGGAGGGCGCTGTTCACATTGCTTGTGACGTCATGGTATCCCGAATCGTATCCTGCGAAGCCTGCCGGGCCGCCTTCGACTGGTAGAGATCCAGAGTCGGGAGGGGCGGAAGCTGAAGCAGGAGGAAGCGGAGGGTTGGGGTGGACGGCGGCCATTGCCGTCCTTGGTGTACAGGCGCGGTCGCCTACTGTACAAGACACCGAAGTGTAATGGGGCTGATGAGAGAGGGAGGGGCTGCTGCAGCAGTGGGCAGAGAGCTGCAGATAGAATGTCTTGGATACTGGTTATATTGCTTTTGCAGGGTTCAGCTGGTTTGTCGCCGAGAACAACAAAGCCGTGAGGTCGAGTCCTGCCGTCTGTGTGGTGGTTGGGTGTGCTGTAGAGATTCGAAGCAACAGAGTACTGCGCCCGGGAGAGTCGGGGGTGGTGGGTGGTGATGTGGCAGAAGGATCAACCATCCAGATGCGACGTCAAAATGATGCCGCAGAGGACGCCACAAGTGAACGAGCCGGTGTTGAGGCCGAGTGTTTGAATTGCGCCCGGTGGCCGTGGCTTAGATGCAAGCAATGCTGAAGTTGATATGTCGCTGCTACTACGCCGTATGCCAGATACGGAGCAAGGCGGAGGACGAGGACGAGGACGAGGTTGAGCAAGTGCGGGCGTGCGGGATGAGCAACGGCCGCAAAGAGGGGGGTCGACGCCTAATTGGAGGACAGCTGGGGTGCTGTCGGGCGTAAAGCTAGGCTGTCAGACTGCTGCACTGCTGTTGGTACAGTACAGGAGGTGCGGCTGTGGGACAGGACAGGCTCCAATATCAAGCAAGCAGGGGCTGGGGTGGGCTAGGCTGCGGAGGGCAGGCTGTTGCTGTTGCTGTTTCGCTCGTTTCAGTCTCGGTTAATCGCCGACATAGCCAGGCCACGCTCGGCTGTCGCGGGATAGAGATGTGTTTGATAAAGGAGCTGGAATGCAAAGAATAAAGAGATGATTGAAGGAGAGCGCGAAAGACGAAAGACAAAGGCCATAGGTGCTTAGGTTCAGAGATGTTCAAGGAGGGGCGGCTTTTTAGGTGCGCGACTCGAGGGAGTAGGGTGTAAGGTGTTGGTAAATTCAGGGCAAGGTAAGGGTTCGCCTGGCATGTATGTAGGATATTAGCAAGGCGACTTGTGCAGAAAAGAAAATTGGCTGGTTAAGAGTGCAGCATCGCGTAGACGGTCGCACCTGCCGCATCCATACAGACCAAGAACTCAAAATGCAGGTATTCGTCCAGTAAGCTGCGGCCGGTGGTGTTGTCAACGGGCACGGAGTTATTAGCTATTCGCACATATTCTCCGTGGCTATGACCGCATCTACGGGGCAATTAGAGCAAGGGCCAGCGGACAAATGTGGGGTGGACAAGGACGGGGCAGGCGCGAACGACTTCAGGGTCGCGCTTTCCATCATGGCATGGCATTTTGAAATGTATGTGGGACGTATCTAGTCTTTCTATCGCCAAAACGCCAAAGTAGGAGGAGCGATGGGCAAGACTGCTTGATGCCACAGCATGATCACAACATGCTGTCGGGCAAGTATTGCCTTGCTGCCGCTCCCCGCCTGCACCTGCCACATGCCACTTGCCTCTTGCCACTTGCCACTTGCCGCCGACATTTAAGGACTGCAGTCTGTAATACAGGCAGACACATGCCAAAAAGCATAGTTACATCATCATTTCCAATGAGGAAGTTACGACTGTGCAGGTGCAGAAGGTTATCAGACTTTAAGTGTAGCACGTGACAGCGGCAACATCCTCACACCAGGCGGACGGGTGCACCAAGCCGGCCGGCCACGTAGAGTGACATGCTTAATATCTCGGGGCAAAGGGTCCTTTTGATTGACTACCGTGCAGCTAGGATATCGTGCATCCCGGTTGTTGATCGTATTATCAATATTGCCGTTAGTTTTGTTGGGGTAGAGTCGGAGAGTGGCTATTTTCGTAGTTTTCGCAAGATAATCATCACGAAGAAGGCGAGGAGGAAAGACAAAGACAGCAGCATGCACATTTGCAAGATGGCGCCTTTAGATATCCCGGATTAGTGGTCGGTGTCATGCAATCGCGTAACGAGCCGCGACTGTCGGTCTGCGAATATCAACAGAATCATCAACAAGACACCCCATGCAACGGCAAATTAATTTCCCTGATCTGCATGAATCAAGGCTCTGTCTCATCGACTTTGTTAATTCCTCTTACCGCCCTTTGTTGCAAAAATGAACATACATAGTAAACGAGTGGCGGCAAGTGGCGTTGCTGTGCAATTACATAACAGAATGCTCACTCGAGTTCGCGACGCCCGATAGACCAGTTCGAGACAAAGCCTGGAATGTGAAAGGGCGAGACAATTGGGAATGCGAGGCTTTGACGAACGAGATTCCAAGGTGGCAAGGGGGCTTAAGGGGGACTGCGAGTGTATTTAAACGTAATAGAAATGCAGCCAGCCATACGGAGTGGCCAGCGGGAGTGCGCCCATCATGCTAGCAGCACACGACCGTGATAATACGGGCATGGCGAAGGCAAAACAAAAGAGTGCATACAATAAACCGGCAGTATCAAAGGCGGGCATGGGCGAGACAGACAATCCGACCGGATCAAACGACGGCAGCTTGTGATAATGGACGAGGCACTCACGGTATGAGACGTGATGATGCCGAACAAAAATAAAAGGCCAGGCAGGGCCAAGCAGTACGCCACTATAGCCGAGGTCTGTTTCCAGTTTAAGGGTTTAAGGCACGCTTGCCTCGACGTTTCTAATAATTATTTACATATTGATCCGAACTGCACTGGCCAGTATAACCCAAATTGGCGCCGGCCGATGCTGCACAAACACGAGATGGTGGCCACGTCGAGAGCCGCATAAATAGCAGTAGTAAATAAAAAGTAGGTATAAACTGTACAACCGCACGACCGACACCGCCGGTATCAAGCTACCGTATCATATCAACCCGAGCGTGCCATGTATAGGTGGCCGGTTTTTGCCGTTTTGGGTAATTGCACGAGAGCCGACGGACTGGCCTATCGAGTAATACCAGCCCGGCAGCAGCCTCCACTGACTGCCACAATGAATGCTATGGCTATTGAGGTGACTTGTTTTGCATGGGCATCGCATGACTTACTTTATAATAATAGTTCGAGTCAAAGTGTTCTGCCGGCCGTGAGTCCGTTGCCGCCGGCCCGAGTAAAAGAAGAGAACGCTGAACTCTGTGTCTGATATCCCGGATTGAACGAGGTGCGCACTGGTGCACGTATCGTGGATGTAAGGTGTATTCGGTCGACCGTTCCCTGTCCAAGCCGATAGTCGAGATTAAAATAAATATATAAAATAATTCAATTTTGCCTTTGCCCCGCCAGGCTTGGCCCCGCCTCCAGGTTCCGGCCTCTGTGACCGAAGGACCTTAGGTAAGAGGTCGCGCGGCAATGAATAAGAAACCAATCAGAGGGGGCCGATAAGATGCTCGCGAAACAGCTCTAATTGGCCGGCGCTCGGAAGCTTGCACGAACATTGTCGGCAATGGTGTACAACGTGTGAGGTCTAGCACAGCAAATAGAAAGTCAAGCAATGACCCAGCTTAGATATACCCCCCCGAGCTGAGCAATGGGATAAAGGCAATTAGTTTGCAGCCACTCGAAGGGTGGTCTGTTTGACTGGGGAAACGGGGGAGAGGAAGTATCACTGTACTTTGATTATTGGAGAGGACAAGAGGGATATAAACCAAATATAAAACAAGGGAAACTATTACGATATCAGACAGGACGACATGCAGACCAACAGACGACATCAACAGCTTCACCTCTATATCTGTCATAGTATCATCTCCATCGATGATAACCCTCAGACCAGGGTCGACGTAAAGGAGGGTAGAGGAGGGGTAGGACAGTCCGACTGATAATAGTAGATGGAGGCCGTACGACTAGAGTGAGTCCGATAGAGCAGCCCGATCCAGGCAGAGATAGAGATAGAGGCAGAGACGGAGGCAGAGATAGGCGTGTGCCACGAGTCGCGGCCTAGTGGGCAGCGTCAAGCGCGGCCGACCACGGTGAGAATAGTACGGCCTGGTTCTTTGATGTTCCTTTGCATTCTCTATGCAGTTTATTGCTATCGCTATCTCGGTATCACTGACAAGCCTCCTTGCAACATGGGGGCATGAAGGAAGAGGAAGTCGAGGCGACCAACGGATTCCGAAGTTGCACGGAACTTATTCCCTAGACAAGATAACTTTCCATTATCAGAATCCATCAGGACTGCTAGGACTATCAGAATATAGTATAGAATTTAGAATATGGAAAATATAGAAAATGATGCATCCATCCGGCTGTTGCTATGCTCAGTACACATATTCTGCCGCGGTGCAGAGGTGTGGCGATGCGCAGACAGCTCAGAGAAACTCACTTATACTCCTGTTCGCCTCCCCCGTGCCCTTCCCCATATTCCAGATCAAAGCTCGACTGCGTCTTTACATGGTTCTTGCATCGTGCAAAATGTGTGAAATACGACGCTGAATATTGCCGCAGTTCAGGGGCGCATATAATGATATGCGAAGGCATGCAGAGCAGAGACCAGCCAGCATCCCGAGCGCGAGTCAGATGAACGTCTAGTAAGAGGTATTTGTGCATGGGAGCACATGCGTAATAAGATGCAGAGTATACATGTCGCAAGCCATACAGCGTCGACTGAATGCACATTATCCATCAAGCCGCATGGCATCCACTGGGTTTAAAGCTGCGACGATCGCTGGCAACGGCACCGCCAAACCAAAGCGAGGGAATTTGTCTTGTTCTCTCCCACTCGCCCACCTCCCTTTTTGCACAGAGCACAGATATCTTTCGTCTGGGTATGCGGGAAATAGATCGTTCAGGATAGGCTGGCCGGCCGGAGTGGGGATGTCATCCGCACAACAGACGTCTATCTTGGCTTCAGCAGGAGCATGCACTACTGTGTAATCATCAATATCTCTTGGGGCAGAGGGACACAACGGCCGGCGATGTCTCGTTTTTCGTCTTGTCTTAGCTATCACTCCTCCGCAACTCGTCCATATCCCTGCTGGTGGGTAATTGCTAGGATGTCTGGCGTCTCGTCCGTCTACTCCGTATTACTATGTACTGACTGTCTGGTGTCAATCCTATATACTGAAAGTCCTGGCAATGCTAATACACGAGGTATCAATGGTGCTGATACCCAAAACGGCAAACAGACGCACGAGGGATGGCCAACCCCACGCCGCCTGGCAAGTGGAATATTCTCTTTTGTATTTTCCCGTGCTTTGTTTGTTTGATTCGGGCAGGATTTAATATTCGGTGGAATTGTCTGGCTGGTGAAGAATGCAGAGCAGAATGCAGCAGACGGGCGGCAGTCTGCTTGTTATCCGCCACTCGTGATATTGGCTGCAGGCTGCACCCTCTCTGTATCCCGCCGTGCCATTGAGCTGGTTTGCATGTCCATATCTCACGACATCTCATGATATCTCATGATGTTGACAGCGCTTGCAAAGCTTATGCCTGCAACCACAAGTGTCTGTGTCTGTGCATACATAGTATCTGCATCTCGCCAAAATGCCGCACAAGTGCAACGCCTCTGCCCTCTGCCCTCTGCCGGCCTCAGACCATTGCATCTCACTCCTCTATCGACTACTCCGTACGCGTCGGCCCCTCGTTAGTTGATAACAGACTTGCAGTGATAACAATCAATATCCCGCCGTCGCACAGCATGCCTCGCTGTTCAGTACATACTATGTCGAGAGTAGACCCTTCGGAAAGCTACCATACCGAATATATCTTACACCTCGCTTGTCTCTTGCTCGTCGATATCAAACCGTGCTACCATTGGCTCTTGTCGTGCTGGCTGGAACGCTAACGGCTCCGCAGCGTGCAGCGACGCCGAATGGATACGTGCAATGGGTGATATAAGATATAAGATACAAGATACATGCAAAGTCCATTACTCGATTCTGTTTGTTATCCCTCGCCCATATCTGCCCATCTTACCGTAGTATTGGGCGTCTAATACTGTACAGGGCAGCTGTTGGAAGTCTACCTCCTTGACGGCTTATTGCTGAGCACACGAGCATAGCACAGCTCGGGTAGTTGTAAGAGTTTGACTGAATGCGAATATCAATTAATCAAATCAATAATCAAACTAAAATAATGCAAGAATATATCCGAAAAATAGAAAGGCAACGCAGTAAGAATATGCACTTTAGGAACTCCATACTCCATCCGCCAACCTCCATCCTGCGCCGTGACTCGCTGCCCCCACCAGGAAAACCTCCACCCGCCTGCTGCCAGTACAGACAGGTGTGCTTCCGCTCCCACGATGCATCGTGAATTATTCCTTTGTATTTCGTCTTCGTTCTATATGTCTTGGGATGAGCTCTTTACATCAATTTGAGCCTAGCAACGGCATGAATCCCACGCTTCACAGACCATGCCTCCTATTTTCCACTTCTCTGCGAGAATGCAATACGTCTTGTGACGGTAGAAGCGATGTGCAGATTCTTGACGCCGCCTCGTTGCTCACCAGTCAACTATAAATATAAATCAAAAACAATTGCATAAATAATCAAAATAACTAGTAAAAGAATATATCGGCTGCAGCCCACCCACACTACAAGAGCTCATACGACCAAGAATATCCCCTGCAGTTTCCCGTTTTGACTGACTCTCGATCGGTCTTTCCTTTCTCATTTTTTAAAAAAAAATTGTACTATGTAGTTCCTTCCTTCCTCCACGCCTTACTCCGTACACCTTGTCGTCTCTTCCTCGCTGTTTGCAGTCGCGCCTGCCTCGTCACTCGTCACTTCTTTACCCCCTTCCCTTTTGGATTTCTCTTACCTATTTTCCTGTAATAGAAACCACAATTCCTTATCTCTCTAATCTAGGTACTACCCCAAGGTCGACCCAAAATCCGCTCCTCCCCTCCTTCTATTTCTGGCTTGTACTATGGTATTTACTATGTAACTCTCGATAATACAAACGCCCACCCGCAGCTGCCCTGAACGCTCTTTCCGATTTGAACTCTAAACTGCCTCGTCTCCTCTTTCCTTTTTTGCGTTTTTTTTTTTGCTTTCAACTCAACCTTTCCAACCTCGCTCCTTCCTCAACTTTTGCGCCTTCCCTGTGACAACCTCTTCTCTACACCCCTCCCCCCATTTGGTCCTCCACGCCCCCGAAAAAATAGACAGCCCGTTCTTTTTTCTGCCTCTCGCTCCCCACTTTCTGACTATTTCCCACGCAACTTTGAAAAAGTCACAACCGCCCCACTCTTTCAAGATTCCCTCCTTCCTTGTGTCCTTGTCCGCCGTTCACAAGCCGATACAGCGCCGTGCTCAAGGAAATAAATAGCAACTAGCCCATTAAAATAAAGCGCAAGTTATACTCTTTAAATGCACAACTTAAATAGTTAATCCGACTTTATCAATAAATGCCCATAAATAGGTAAATACGTAGATAAAAGCAACCACTACAAGCAGCACGCTACGGACTAAGATACTTGTGACCATCTTTGATTTCGCCGCTCCCCGGCACCCCGCCGCCGCCCAACATATTGAGTACCTCATTAAAGTGCTAAATCTGCAAAAGACCGCTACCAGTGCTATGGCTGTGCTATACCTACACTACAGCCCACTATAATCGCCCAGAGTTCCCAGCGGCCTAGGCATGACAGGCGTCCCTCTGACTCTTGCGTCTGTGAATGATAATATAATAGATTCTCGTTTCCCTGTTGTACTTTGGTTGTGATTCTTTTTTCTCTTTCCCTTCCTTCTCTCTTACCTCTTCTCCTCCTCTTCTTCTTCTTCTTTTCCTCCACATCGACTATCCCCCTCCCACTCCTCCCACAAACCACACACACATCCGTCAAAATGGTAAGACTTGTTTTGCCGTCTCCAGTCCTTGGTCTGCTGCACATCTTGTCTGTCTCGCCTCGCCGACTCGCCGTTTGCTGGGGCGCCTCTCTTGCCTGCTGCTGCTGCTGCAGCTGCTCTTGTGGCGCTCAGTGGGTAGCTGGCTGGCGTTGCAGTCCCGCTCCAGCTTCTCACATCGCAAGCCATCCATCTCCATCTTCCAATGCAGACGGCACCTCGAACAGCTCCGATTATATACGAATTCAGAGCATCTCAAATGTCGGCCGGAAAATCAAACTCAAAATCAAAAGCAATCAAAAGCAAAACCGCATCCGACACAGAAACTCATGGCTCGCTCACAAGTCAATCGGAACACTCATCGCAATCGCACCCAACACACCAACCCGCAGCAGACTAAAGACAATACGCCACTTCTTTTTGAACAAAAACCATGCGTCAAATCAAGCTTGCTTGCAGTCACTAACAGCCCATTAGGCGTCAGAACAGCAGATTTCCAACACGGCGGTTGTAAGTTGTCCCCTTTCACACAGCGGAAAATAGAATACGCTAGAATTCCTTCTTGCGATAGCAGATTCACAAAATCAAAGGAACAAGCAGTCGCTAACACACGCACAGCTCCAGAAGTACCTGAAGCTCGACCAGAAGGGCAGCATCATTGCCGAGTACATCTGGATCGATGCCGAGGGCCAGACCCGCTCCAAGTCCCGCGTAAGTGACTCCCGACGGTGAAATTAAGAAAGGAGGAAAAAAGAGCAAAATCTCCAGCGCTATTTGTGCGCCGCCACGTTGACGAACGGCATCGGTTGCTTGGTCGTGTGATTTTGGGCTTTCGGAAACCCATGGCCGATTGCTCCGGAGCCCATCGGCCCAGGATCCGATCAGCGTCGATCCGTGCCGACGTGGTGTTTTGGCGACAATCTTACTTTTCGCATTTCGCACTTTCGCACTACACATCCAAGAATGCTGTCTAACAAAACCAGACCCTGAAGGAGAAGGACTACACCGTCGACGAGCTCCCGATATGGAACTTTGACGGCTCCTCCACCGGCCAGGCCCCTGGCGACAACTCCGACGTCTACCTGAAGCCCGTCGCCATCTACCCCTCTCCCTTCCTCCTGTCCCCCAACATCCTCGTCCTGGCCGAGTGCTGGAACGCCGATGGCACCCCCAACAAGTTCAACTACCGCCACGAGGCTGCCAAGCTCATGAAGGCCCACGCCGCTCACGAGCCCTGGTTCGGTCTGGAGCAGGAGTACACTCTGCTCGACATGAACGACCGCCCCTACGGCTGGCCCACTAACGGCTACCCGGCTCCCCAGGGTCCTTACTACTGCGGTAACGGTGCCGGCAAGGTCGTCCAGCGTGATATTGTTGAGGCTCACTACAAGGGTAAGTTTTCTTGTGGCTGCGGATTTGACTCGGTTTACGTCGGCGCCTCGGGTCGTATTGCATTGCTTGGTTGTTTGGCCTTTTTTCGCATTTTTCGATTTTTCGCATTTCCCGCTTTAATCGGCTTTATTCAGGAAAAGCAAGCCAAGCTGCATATGACTCAACGCAACTAAACTGCTCAACCGCTACAACCCAGCAGCCCGTGTACCATCCACCCCACTCTTTCTTTTGAACAGATGCTAACATTCGCAGCCTGCTTGTACTCTGGTATCAAGATTAGCGGCACCAACGCCGAGGTCATGCGTAAGTTTTATCCCTGCACCCGGACTTTGAAAGTCACGTTTACTATGGCTACCATCATACTAATAGTATTGCAGCTGCCCAGTGGGAGTACCAGGTCGGCCCTTGCGAGGGTATTGAGATGGGTGACCACCTGTGGGTTTCCCGTTTCCTGCTGCACCGCATTGCTGAGGAGCTCGGTGCCAAGGTTTCCGTGCACCCCAAGCCCATCCCCGGTGACTGGAACGGTGCCGGTCTGCACTCCAACTTCTCCACCAAGGAGATGCGTGTCGAGGGCGGCATGAAGTACATTGAGGAGGCTATCCACAAGCTGGAGGGCCGCCACAAGGAGCACATTGCCGTCTACGGCGAGGACAACGACAAGCGCCTGACTGGCCGCCACGAGACTGGTGCCATTGACCAGTTCAGCTACGGTGTCGCTAACCGCGGTGCCTCTATCCGCATTCCCCGTGAGGTTGGCGCCAAGGGCTACGGCTACTTTGAGGATCGCCGCCCCGCCTCCAACGCCGACCCTTACCGCATCACCGGCATCATCATGGAGACCTGCTTCGGTGCCGTCGAGTCCGATGCCGCTCCCGCCGAGAAGTAAATGTCGACATGGCATGCTCGACATGTGTTGGTTGACAGAAGGGCAAGGAGTACCATGAGGATGTCGTGTGATTCAAGTTGATTTTTGTCTAGCTCGTCTATGCCTTTTTTGATTGTGGATTTGGATTATGGATTTTGAATATTATACATTATCCGACATGCTTTGATATCATCAAGACCAACCCAAACGGCCACAGAATACCAAGTCTTTTTTGAATTGCAGCTTGGCTTGCCAGGCTCCAATACTGTATATTGATGTCGCCGTCGTTGTCATGTTCTTCTACCCCGTCAACCTTGGCTCTCTTGCTTTGGTTTTTTTCCTCTCTCCCTTTCTCTCTCCCTCTCTCTCCTTTTCGTGTATTCTTTTCCTTATCATTTCGGTCTAGCCCTTGGTCGCAGTAGCTGTAAACACTGCCAAATATTATGAATTATGAGTTTTACCAACACAAATCAAACAGAAGCTATCTCAAATTGTGACCGTGATCTGACTTGAACATGGCTGCGAGGCTGGCTGGAGGCTGGCTGGAGGGGGCGCAGCACGACGTCAGAGTCGACAGGGACTGCCCGCTATCGTTTATCCCCCAAGAAAGCTATAAATAACTTGATTAATCTGTTGCATACGTACATATGTAGATGTCGATTGCTCCATCAGCAATCCCAGGTCGTGCCTAGTAAAGTGGACAGTGAGCAGGGCTGAAAGCGCCATCAGTGCTCAGTACGGAATGCTCGCTGTGGTCCTCGAATCCCCGCTACATAGAACTCACTACGCAGGGAATCGTACGCCCAGAACAGAAGGCACGCCCAAGTCAATATTAGCAAAACGCTCCTTCCCTTGTTGTAAATGTTGTTGGGTGCCTGGGAGCGTTGCGCTCTTTCCTCTGGTGGCCTGGCTACTACCAGCTGCACCTTCCCTCCTTGTTCGCTGATTACGCTGTTTCTTTCTGGATCTGGATCTGCTTGTACCTGTATCCATAAACACCTTCCTGCATCGCGACTTTACGTCTCTTTGCCTCTCTGAATAGCTTCACTTTGGGGATCTGCCATACTGCCTGCAAACCGGCCGTTTCCTGTGCAAAACCTGGTTGTACCCGACGATCTCTTTTCGTTAGCTAGTACATAACTACTACAGCGCCTCGGCCAGTCTTTCTGAGCAGTCTCCACTGTAGCTGGGCTTCTGTTGACAGTCATCTTGCATTTCTGGGGCTTCATTCTCTCTCAGCCGCTGCCCTGAGCTTTGCTCCTCGCTCCTCTCTTCCGCTCTCAGCATTGTTGTCTCGCTTGTTGTCTTGCTTCTCCTCTTTCTATCCTCGCTGTGTCTCGGCGACTCTATCAGCAAAATACAGCAGCTGGACCTCTTATCTGATCAGACCCAGCTCCCACTGCTCTCCCCGCCCGCCGCCCATCCGCCCACTCTATTCGCTGGCGCCGGCAACTAAACTGCAGCGAGGATTAGTCTTAGTCGCTCGCCAATCACCATCGCTCCCCAGTCACGCCAGAGCATACGAAACAGCGACTCCTCTATCCACTCTCTGGTCTTTGGGTAGACCACACCGACCTGGCCTGCTCCCCACTACTCACAGCGGGCTGCACCTGCTACTGGACCGGACCTCTCCAGGTTCCCTTCTCCTGACCTTTTATCATAGTATACCTGTGCATACTACATATCAGCATCACTCCCACAGAATATATCCACGACACGCGCAGCTCGCACGGAACACGACACACTTTGAACCTACAAAAACACCAAGGGCAAAAAGGGCAAAAAGAGCAAAAAGCAGATGAGCTGTTGGGATCGATAGGAGAGACAAGTCTCCCTCCATACAGCTTCGTCTCCTCCCTTCCTCCTTTCGCTCTCCCTCGCTATCACGCCGTTGTTCGTCGGCTCTCGACGTAGCCACCCCTCCGAATCAAAACGTCAGTCTTGGCCTTTCGATCTCAAATACAGCAGGCTCAGAGCAAGCAGTACCTAGCCAGCAGACTGCTCCCGTCCCCATCTGCTGAACGACTTGCCCTCTCGCCCTACCGGCTCGTTGTCGACTACCTCCTCTAGACCGCCTTGTCAATTTGACACAATCTCCTCCACAACCTCTTGACCATTCTGTCCAGGGCTTTTCTCTCCGCCCTTCAAGATGCTTTCCGGCTTTGTCCAACGGGCCCAGCAGCTGCTTGACCCCGGTGCTGCTACCCCTTCGGGTTCCGGCTCCGGGTCCTCCGGCGCACCGGCCGGCTTTCTCGCAGGCCTCACCTCCGATAGCACCAAGAAGAACCCATCCAAGGCGTCTCTCTTCCAGGCTCAGTTCCGTCTGCCTGCATCACAACACCCTCTCCACGAAATCACTGCCGAACTGACCCTCCCTCCTGCCGATAAAGACGCCGTTGGCCTCGTCGCTGCACCGTCCTCAAACAACGCCGCCTTCCGCTATGCAGGCCGGCTACATCTGTCCGAGTCTTACCTCTGCTTTTCCACCGCACCATCCAGCTTTCTCTCGTCTGCAAGCCAGGCCACCGCCTCTGCATTCACAGGCCAGACACACGGCGAGGGTCCTAGCGGAAAGGGCTTCACCTTTCCCCTCTGTGCCATTCGCCGCGTCGAGCGACTCCACACACAAACCTTCCAGTTCTGCCTATCCTTAACATCATGGAACGGCATGCTGTACGAGGGAGCTGTGCCCAGCAAGGGGGGTGACGATGCTAAGAGCCAACATAGCCAGCAGCGTGAGCAGCGCATCACAATCGAGCTGGCGGGTTCCCGCCAGGCCTGTGAGCGTTTCTGCGACGGCCTCAAGAAGAACTTGCGCACGGCTGTCGGCCACATTGCCAAGATGCGCAAGGTGGCCACCGAGTGCTACTCGGAGTATCTGTTGCGGCCTGAAGAACGCAAGACGTCCATGTCCGCACCCGACGCCGGTCTCGGCATGATCTTCCGGTACCCCGGCGACGCAAAGAAGCTCCGGGATAGAGCCAAGATGCGCCTGTGGGCCGAGTACCTGCGCGACAACGGCCGCAATCTCACAATGATCCGCCAGCCCACCTTCTACAAGCTCATCCGTGTCGGTCTGCCTAACAGACTCCGTGGCGAGATGTGGGAGCTGACATCGGGCTCGGTCTACCTCCGGTTTGAGGAGCCGAACCTGTACGCCGAGACGCTGGAAAAGTACAAGGGCCAGGAATCGCTTGCTATTGACGAGATTGAGAAGGACTTAAATCGCAGTCTGCCCGAGTATGCCGGTTTCCAGAGCGAGGAGGGCATTGGCCGGCTACGTCGTGTGCTGACGGCCTACAGCTGGGTCAATGCCGACGTCGGCTACTGCCAGGCCATGAATATCGTCGTGGCCGCCTTGCTGATCTACATGTCCGAGACCCAGGCCTTTTATCTCTTGTCTACCCTCTGCGATCGCCTTGTGCCGGGCTACTACTCGACCACCATGTACGGCACCCTGCTGGACCAAAAGGTGTTTGAGTCTCTGGTTGAGAAGACAATGCCCATAATCTGGGAGCACCTTGTCGGCAGCGATGTCCAGCTCTCGGTAGTGTCGCTTCCGTGGTTCCTGTCTCTGTACATCAACTCGATGCCACTCGTGTTTGCCTTTCGCGTGCTGGACGTGTTCTTTGTCGAGGGTCCCAAGGTGCTGTTCCAGGTCGGCCTGGCTATTTTGCGTATCAACGGCGAGGAGCTTCTCGATGCTGGCGATGACGGCGCATTTATTTCGGTGCTAAAGGCATATTTTGCGCGCCTCGACGAGTCGGCACACCCGCGGTCCGACAACCCCAAGCTGCGGGCCGTTACACGGTTCCAAGAGCTCATGGTGGTTGCCTTTAAAGAGTTCTCTGGCATCACCAACGCCACCGTTGCGGACATGCGGCAAAAGAACAAGGAATCTGTCCTCAACAACATTGAGAACTTTACAAAGCGCACGGCTATCCGCAACCTGGGCCCCGAGAGCAAGGCTCTCAGCACCCAAGAGCTTGGTGGTCTCTACGATCGGTTTTACGGCGTCCTGTACGAGCGCCAGCAGCGGCAGTTGATCATCAAGCAGCAGCAGGATCAGATCATGCAACAGCAGCAGCAGCTCATGCGCCGCCAAAAGCAACGCATCTCGCTCACGCCCACAACATCCAACATCACAAACACGTCCGACGACCAGGGCCGCTCGGGTCTTGGCTCGAGCTCCCAGATGGACTATGACGGATTCCGCGAGTTCCTTGCCGGCATGTCCAAATGGGCGATTGCCGACTCGCCGCCAACGCCTGTGCGCGATTCATTCAGTGACCGCGACAAGAATGCCTCGTTCTCTGCGGCATCGGCTGCGGCATACTTTACCTCACTGCGTGGAGCTCAGGGCGCTGCCACTGCCGTGATGCTGCCGCCATGGGGTGCCGGCCCCGAGCCTGCCGAACACGAGTTCCTGCAGCGGCTGTTTTCGCATTGGGACACCAGCCATGCAGGCACGCTGTCGCTGCAAGATGTCGTGAGTGGCATCGCACGCATCAAGGGCAAGCGGGATATCATGGGTGCTATCAACTACTTTTTCGAGCTTCACGACGACGATGGCGATGGCCGTGTGGACCGGGAGGGCATTCTGCGCATGTCGGAGACGCTTCTCTTCTTGTCGCGGCGCGGCCTCGAGGGCACACTGAGCCCCGAGAACCAGGCCGCCCTGGAGGCAGGCAACGGCGACAGCAATGCAGCAGCCAGCGGGTCCAGCCCACTGCCACCTGGAATGACGGTTAATGAGCGGTTCTTGGGCAGTGTGAGCGCCTTTATTCGGCGATGCTTTGAGTATGCGGATCCTGACCATCCTCAGAACGAGGAGAAAAAGGAGCCCAAGACCAAGGCCAAGAAGGCAAAGGCTGCAACAGACGAAGACGACCTGGCACCACCAAATGCCTTTGCTATCGATGATGACGATGATGAGAGTGATGAGGATGATGATGACGACGACGAGTCAGAAGAAGAATCAGAGGACGACGACGACGACGAAGAAGAGGAGGAGGAAGATCTGATGGCCATGTCGCCACCAAGCAGCCCGAAGGGGGGTGCGGAGTCCAAGACCAAGCCCAAGATAGACTCGAAGCGGCGCGTCTCCAAGGCACAGTCGGAGCGCGCCAATGTGGCTCTGGACCCTTCCAACCCAATGCACATTACTCTGCCGACATTCCGCATGGTGGTGCTCGCCGACGAGCTTTTGGAGCAGTTCTTTGAATCGTCGTTCCCTACATCATTCCACGTCATTGAGGGCGTGTCGGTTGCCAGCTCGACGGCAAATAACGCGTCTGCTCTTACCACGTTTGCCAACCTCGGCATCGGTGCAGGCCGTGCCGCGGCCGCGGCGTTTAGCAACCCGGGCAACGGCAACCTGTCTGTTCCCGGTGGCGTATCGCCGGGTCCCCGTGCTCCGGGCGCACCTGGCATGGGAATGCAGCCTGGCCAGGCCTTTAGCGGCGCGTCGCGCGGTCTCCGCGGTGTCCTCGATAACATTGTCACCGATGGCATGCGTGTAGCAGCCGAGGTGCGCAAGCGCATGGAAGAAGCGCAGCGCGAGCTGGAGAAGAACGCGCAGCCCGGCCAGACCAACGACGAGGACGACGAGGACGACGATCTTGGCATCCCCGGCATCGGCAGTGGCAACGGCGGCGGTGGCAGCAACGGCGGCGGCCGTGGTGCATCGGGCAGTGTCAGCAGCAGCGGTGCAGGCAATGGCAGTCGGGCCGTCCGGTCATCGGATCTGGACCTTTTGTCGGGAGCCGATGCAGAAGCCGACGGCGGTGCAGAGGGCGCCGGTGTCAGCCAAGGCAAGAAGGCAGCACCAGCCGCCGGGAGCCATGGCGATACTGTCAAGACGGAAAGCATGTTTGACGCATAAGCATTGGCATTGACAGAGCCGAGGCGCTGCGGTGTTGCCGTTCATTATGTTCGACAGGGTTGTACCATTAGATATACTTTATTGTGGCGTTGATAGCATTTTTATTTGAAGAATAAGTACAGCAGTTTCTAAACTAGAATGTTGTGGTCTAAATATGTTATTATAAGATAAAGCGCAGGAGTTAGGATAGGTGCAAATCCACGTCGAGAAGCTGTATAGTTTATGTTGCGGATGGTGTTTGTTAAAGGTCGATTGCTCCATCAGAAACTCGTCGACATGAAGCATCATGAAGCCATGATGGGATTCACGGTTGGCGTCCAGCTCCTACTCACTGCGTATTTCATACTTTTATCTCGGCGGTTTGCAACTGTCTCTCCCGCCCTCGATACCGCCTTTATCTTGTCTAACGACAGTATCTGACGTCGTTGCGGAGAATGGCAGATGGTGATGTCTGTCGTCGCCCTGAATAAAGTGGGCAACGCAAACAAACGGCATGGCGATTAGTCAGCGCAGTAATAGACTGGATTGGCAAGAAGCATACGATATATAATCTTCACAGATTTCTGCATATTTATTTTTATTTTGTAATCAGTGCATTTTTTATAGTTTGTTTAAAATGCAATCTTGCTTGTAAGTTTAGTTTTCTTTTAGAATATTTGATTTAGTAGAAATTTATAATAATCAAAATCACTTTAATAATTATAATAAACAGAAGACTTTCCCCGGTACACAATATACGACATCGAATATCTGCTTTCTACATTGCTATCCGGTGTGCCTCGCATCAATGGCTGAACCAGAGTGCCCATACTGCCGTGCTGCCCGTGTTGTGCTGGCCCAGGCAGTACTTGAGCCCACCCTACGAGACGCTGGAGATATAAACCACAGACCAAAAGCTGCCCGGCCTTGGGGATCACGGTTGTGCAGCAAGCTGCAAGCGTCGTCATATTAGCCTGGAGCCCTTCAAGAGACCGTGGGCAGCTCCAACAGCATCCACACCGCACCATCCGACGACGTGAATATTTTGATCTTTGATATTTGATTGCTGTAAATGCTGTAGATGCTCTCCCTCTCGCTGGTATTATATACACAGGGAGCAAGTGGACGAGGGATGGGCCTGAGCAGACTGATACCTCTGGCCCTGACAGACCCGTAGCCCGCCCATCCGTCCTCTCCTGCTTGCCTTCCCTCTCGCCTGGCCCCATACTGCACTCCCGCCCCGTCCAAGGTTATACATCGTAACTTGTATGGTCGGGGCTCGTGAATCGTTGTCGTATGCCCTTCGTGTTCCGTGCAGCCAGCCTTGCTGTGTCTCGTGTGCTGCCCATCTTCGCTGTTCTTGCTGTCCTCTTCCCCTCTATGCCTCGGCCTTGACCAGCTGGGTCACTACCGCCTCAATCTGCTTCTCCGTCAGGCCTACGTTGTTAGCTGTGTGTACTTCGCGGTCGGCTCTGCTCTGCAGAAATACGCACCCTCCAATGGCTTGCTCGTCTCCTTGCCCAGGTCGTAGCGCGCATACACCTTGGGCAGAGTGCCCTGTGCCTCGCGGATCAGGATCGGCACGTTCGGGTTGTTCTTCTTCATTGTCGGGTATGACCGGTTGATAAATGTGCTTGCCAGTCAGTTTCCCATAGATAGTACACTAGAAAATCAAGAAATCGGGAAGACAAAACCTACCGGAGACCCTCGCTCTTGGTGCCGGTCTGGCAGAACAGGAAGCGCACCTCCTTGAGCGATTTTGTGAATGCGTACTTGGCCGACATTGCGGTGGTTTGTGGCGGGTAGGGCGGTGTGGGGGGAAGAGTGTCGGTGTCGTAAACCGTGTACCGTTTGAGGCTCAGGATCAAGATCGAGGTCCAGAGCTGAAGTGCAGCGACGTCGTGATGCTCGCCTGGGGCCGCCCAAAAAACCACGAAAGGCAGGAGCCGAGCCAATGGAGAGCCGGTTGGGAAAAGCGCGAGCTGTGATTGGCTGGGATGACCTCGCGGGCGCTGGGCTGAAAGGTCCATGTACCTTTGACTGTATTTTGGGTAGCGTGTACTTGTTTGATTATATAAGCATATCTGTTTTGCTATTGTGTTCTCGCTCTACCACAGATCGAGTGCATGAGCTGCTTTAGAGTAACGAAAAAGGCGAAATTGGTTGATCTGGGAATATTCTGTATATTGTTTCGTTGCAAGAAATTACTGTATTAAATGCCAATTGCGTCGCCGTCATAACTGTCTCTTTGCAGCTCGCCTGTGACAGCTCACGTGCGCTGCGCGGCCCTCCCACTTATCTCCGGACTCCCCAATCGTACCCGTTCCTAGAACTTTGACTGCTCCTTCCTTGCTTCGGGGTCCTTTAGCCCAGTCCGCAATCGCTACAGCTTTGTTGACTCGATTTTTTCCTCCTAGTTACCACTAAACAGGTCCCCACCCTCTACCTTTCGGGCGCTCTTTCCCCTATCAATTATCGCCAGCCGCTTTCCGGAACGACATCCTGCTCCACGACTATCACGACCTGCGAGCCAGTCACTAGACGCCAGCCTTTTACATCGTCCTTTCGATCTCGACGACTCGGCCACCACCGCCATCCACTTGAAGCATTATACTCTCCACTCCACCATACACATCCTCCACAATGTCGGCCTCGTTCGCCCGCGCCGCCGTGCGCCCTTTTGCCGCCCCCTCGGCCTTCTCCTCGTCCTTCTTCTCCAGCCAGTCGCAGTCTGTCGTCCGCCACATCTCTACCTCAGGCCGCTCCGCCTCAAAATCCGCCTCGGCCATCCCGGCCTTTTCCACCCAGTCCTTCTTCGCCGGTCTCCGCCGCACCAACACCTCGTCTCGCTTCAGCAACTTTTACTTTTCTGCCGGCCGTCGTTTCCAGAGCGGCTCGGCCGAGGCTGCCGCTGATGCCGCCACTGCCGCCCAGGTCAGCTGGCTCAAGCGCATGTGGGACTCGCCTATTGGTATCAAGACTGTCCACTTTTGGTATGTACCGTCCTTGCGGACTCTCGACTGTATACTCGATTATACTCTACGCCGTGTACTAACGACCCAGGGCTCCTGTTATGAAGTGGGCGCTGGTCGTTGCTGGCATCTCTGATCTGGCCCGCCCTGCCGAGAAGCTGTCCGTGACCCAGAACGTTGCCCTGACGGCCACTGGCCTGATCTGGACCCGCTGGTGCATGATCATCAAGCCCAAGAACTACCTGCTGGCTGCCGCCAACTTCTTCCTGGGCATTGCCGGCATGGTCCAGTGCGTGCGCATCTACGCTGCACGGACAGCCATTTCCGCCGAGGCCGAGGCCAAGGCCAAGCAGTAGACGGGGTACGCCCGTTGTTTGACTTGGGTGGTGTGGGTTTCTTTTTGCAGGTGGTGGAGGATGTGCATGCGTACGGCTCCAAGCAGGAGACACGATTAAACAATTTATATCTCATTTAGCAATTTGCAAGCATGCTATCTACAAACGATCTACAGAGGCATATGTGTTTAGTAGTATAGTCGTTTATTAAGTGTGCAGGCCCGAGTGTGTTCGTGATATTCGCCATGCCATGTCGTGATGCGTAGGTGCTGTAGATGAAACAGAAGAAAGCAGGAAAAGACAATAAACTCCGCTGGTAGCCAAGTAATTCCCATCATTAATGCAACGCCAGATAACAAAAAAAAGAACAATAACAAAAGAACAAAGAGAAACACCAAAAGACCGTCATGAATGTGGCCATGTTGCCTGCAGATCACCAAGTGACCGAGGGTAGCCGTGTATAATACAGCCCGAGCGGCCTACCCAGCGGATAGGGCCAGCAAGGGCAGACAAAAGTGGACGAGCAAAGAAATGCTGGCCGGTGATAGCCGGCATGCTGCATAGATATGGGAAATAGCGTGCGTGTTTAACGAGTGTGGTTGTGCCGTGCACATGGAAGACGTAATAATGATGGCGGATGCTCGTATCAACGCCATGAAAGGGTATCAAGAATGAAAGACATTGAAGAAGGAAAGGAAAAGGATAGGGATAAAAAAGGAGACAAGGAAACTGCAGGAGCGACATCAACCCCAGATGGGAACACCCCGGTAGGCCGGCGAGTTGTAGCTGTGCAGGATCCGGTACGGCGCCTGTGGTCCGGGCATCGGCCCGTACCGCGATCCCATGCTCCGGTTGCGGCTGTGCGCACTCGGTGGACGGGCATACTGCTGGTAGTAGTAGTCCCACGCCTGCTGCTGCTGCAGAGTGTAAATGTCACCACCGCCACCGCCACCAATGCCGCTGCTGCTGCCGCTCCGCTGACGGGGAACGCTCTTGCTGTCCGGTGCAGTATAGCCGTTGGACATGCTCGGCGCATTGTGGCCGTTGCTGCTGCTGCTGCTGCTGTTGCTGTCCTCTGCCGACACGCTGCTAAACCCGTCATAGCTGGCACGGTACCGGATCACGCGCGACAGCGGCTGTTCGTCCTGGCCCTCGTAGAACTGCACCTGCGTCGGCGTCGGCTGGGCGGTGGAAAACTGCACAAACAGAGACGATGTGTCGCCCGAGAACGACCGGTGAGGGACATAAGGGCCATTGTATGCACGTGATGTCGAGTCTTCCGAAGCACGGCGGCTGGGCAAGCGGCTGGTATCGTGCTCTGTCTTGACTTCCCACCGGGAATCCACAGGCGACTTGATGGAAGGCGCTGCACTCGACGGTGCCGAGAACAAGATCTCGCGGTTGCTGTCGCGTGACACGGGCTTGCTGCCGGCCTCTGTCGGCGGCGTCGACTTGGACCGCAGCGGCGGCGGAACACGGAGCATGGACGGCCGGATCTGCTGCATGCGCGCACTGACTGGCGGTCTGGCCGTCATTTGCTTTTCAGCGGAGTCCTGGGCCATTGATCTGCGGTGGGCCATGGCGCCGGCATACAGTGGGCTCGGAAGACTGGGCGACAGCGGCTGGTCGCGGTTGTCGAGTGCCGTCGAGAATGAAGTCGTTGGAGGTACGGCGGGTGTGCCAGAGGGCGCAGACTGTCCAGTCGTGGAGCCGTGGCTGCTGCCGCTGCTGCCGCCACCAGGACCGACCGGCTTGGACGACAGCCGCGGGAACGACAGCTTCATGCTGAGCGTGCGCTCAAACTGTGCCGCCGTCATGCTCATCGTGCGGTTGATGATCGACGACGACCGCGACCGAGTCTTGTCATGGTCAGGCTCGCCTTCATCGTTTGTGTTGTTGTGGTTTGTTGGGCCGTATCTGGTCTCGACTGCTTGCGTTTGCACACGCGTCTGGACATTAACTTCCTCCTTGCCCCGCCGACGCCACGATACTCTGCCCGCCTTGGCCTTGCTCTCGGCACGAGCCTCGACAAGCGTGCTGCTGGTAAAGGTCTTGCTGCGGTACTCGGTCTGCTCCACTTGCACCGGGTGCTCAGGCTTTGTATGTGACGCTGCCGACTCCATGCCGTCGACGGCCTCCTTTACTTCCTCGACTGGCGCATCGTCGCTAAAATCGACAGCCATGTACAGCCGCGACTTGCGCTTCTTTGCGCCATCTGCAATAAAGTCGCGGTTCATCGACAGCCGCGACCCAGCACGCCCGAGGCTGCCGTCCCGTATGCTGGAGCCGCGCAGATCCGCATTGCTGCCGCGGTTCTCGAGGCTGCCGACACTGAAGATGGTCTTGAGGGTGTTGTTGCTAAGCTGTGATCGGAGTGCGAGTCGCTTGGTCGTCATGGGGAAGCGGTCCGTATGTTCGTGCAGCTGGTCATGGACTAGAGCGGGCACAGCAGGCACATCGGCATCGTACTCGTCTTCAATGTGTGTGGCGTGCACAGCAGGCGGGCCCTTTTGCGTTTGGGCATGAGAATGAGAAGCATCAGTCGAGCTGTTGTTAAAAGACAGGAAGCGCAAGAGCTTGTTCGGCCGGTGCCGAGCACCGCTGCCAATACTGAGTGCCGATGCCGAGCCGTTGGACTGGTTCGACCGGGCGGACTGGGCAGAATGGGCAGACTGGAGACTGCTGGGAGTAGGGGGCAGAGGGCTGTGGCTGGAGCCGGTCCGAGACGATGCTTGGCTATCTGAGCGCGGGCCAGCAGCAAGCCGCGCCATGTCAATCGGTGCCGGCGGCACGTACCGCTTTTTGTGCATCTTGGCTGGGCTCGTCGAGCTGCGCACAAGACGCGGAGCCGGCGAGTCGGACACAATGGGGCTCGACGGGTTGGTGACAGAGATGCTGACGGGAGTCAGAGGGTACTCGTCCTTTGGTGGCGTCTCGGGGGCATCCTCAGCATCCCCAGCTGGTGCAGGTGGCGCGGGTGCCTTGCGAGCCGGAGGAGAGGGAGCCGACCTGGGCATCATCTGGGCATTCATGTCGGCGGCATCGAAGGTGGGACTGGGCAACGTGAGCTCGTCAATGATAAACGACTCGCGCTCGACAGCCCGGCTCGAGTCCCGGTCAGACGACAGGCGGTTGGCAGCCTTGGCGACGGGCGCCATGAGCTTGGATGCGGCTTGCTTAAAAGACCGCAGAGACACATTGGAGCTGTACCCCGAGTCCGCCTTGCTCAGGGCCTTGTGCAGGTGTGACTGCGACTGCGACTGCGACTGCGAGTGGGAGCGGGAGTGCGACGACTCCGACGTCGGGCTTGAGACAAATCCACTGTCCGAACGGCTGACACTCTGGACGCTGTGCACGCTCTTGCGGGATGCCAGGATGCCTGCCCTGCCGCGCTTGGCTGGGGCCTTGGCGCTGGGATCGAGGCGCACGTCGAGAACCTCGGCCGTTGAGTACCCGAGAGTGCTGCGGTCGTCTTCGTCAAACAGGTCGTCCTCCATGGCAGTCGCCTTTGAGGTCGTCTCGAGCTGGTACGGCTGGTCTTCGGCGGCCTCGGCAGGCACTTCCACCGTCACCGTATCCTCAAACGAAAAAGAGCTGAACTCGAAGCCGGCAAAGAGGTCATCGGGCAGCTCGACCTGTGGCGGCTCAATCGGCGTCTTGACGGGCTCGGGCACTGGCTGGTCGGGCGAGAAGACGTCAAACGAAAGCTGGAGCAGAGAGGGCGAGAGCTTGATCTTGGGCGTGGTGATATCAGACTTGATATCTAAATCGTCTTTGGGTTTTACATCAGGCGTGCCAAAATCAAAACACGCCGGGTTCTGGCTCTCCACCGGCGTGTTGCCAGAGAGCGCGGCCAGCGCCATGGACCGCGCCTTGCACTCAAAGTCGGGGCTGCGGATTGGGCTGCCATCTGCCGCAGTGACCGTGCGGGGTTTCTTTGGCTCGGGGGACGACGGACTGGCAGCGCCGTTGGTGATGCGCAGCGAGCCCAGCTTGTATGCCCCAATGGTGCTGTATCTGACGTTGTCGTGGTCCGTGGGCGTCGAGACGCGAGCAGCCGGCTCGCCCGCTGCAGCGCCAAGAATAGCGGCAGGCCATCTCAGCGCGGGCATGGACAGTCCGCGGTCGTGGTCATATAGCGAGTCAAAAGATGCGTTGCGCGACAGGCTTGGGGGTGTCGAGGGGATTTGGGGTGCTGTTTGGCTGTGGCGGAAGGACGGCCGCAAAGACGCAGAAGAAGCCATGTTTGCGAAATTGCTGGTGCTGTTTCGCCGCGTAGCAACACCGGGAATGTTCAGCATGGATGTGCGGCGGACAGGCGCATACAAGGAGAGATCGGATGTGGCCCGCTTGAGGTTGGTCAGAGAGGGATCGTGCTTGTCGTCCGGCACGGGATGCGAGCTCTTCCAGGTCACCTCGGACAGCGTCGAGCGTCTGCTTTCTGACGTGACCGAGGACTGCTCGAAGCGCCGATCGACGATATTCTCGCCATGCTCATTGTGGTCGACGATGTGGAGCAGCCGCTTGGCGGCGTAGGACGACATGTCATAGTTCCACGACGTGCGAGTCCCGGCAGCCGCTGCGGGTGGCCAATCCTGAGCCGGGGACAAGAGATTGTGCGTCATGGAGTTCCGCTGCAAAGTCGGATTCGGATTCGGATTCGAGTTCAGATTCAGGCTGGAGCTCAAATCCCAGGTAGTCCGGCTAGGCAAAGCAGAAGCGGCCGGGTAAGCGTAGACGGAGCCAATACTGTTCCGCCGAGGGTGGGTGTAGCCGGCGTCCAGATCGCCAAAGCCGTTTTCGGGACGGGTAGCGAGCTGTGTCGAGTTGGAACGGAAGAAGGATCTGCGGTGCAGTCTGTCTTTGGGCTCTTTCCAAGCTCTTTGAAACTGGCGCTGCAGTTTACGCGGCTCTCTCTCGACGGGCTTCTCTTCAAAGTCGAACTCGGCCGTGGGATCGGACACGAGATTCTCGATCGCGGCACTATCAAGCTTGAAGTCAAACGCACGGTAGCCTTGCAGTTCGTGAGAGAACTGCTGCTGCTGCTGCTGCTGAAGAAGAAACTGCCCTGTCGGTAGCTTTAGAGTTTTGGACCTGGATAGCCGCTTCTGGCGTTGGATCAGGTTGAGGCGCTGACGTTCCTCAAACTCTTTTTGGCGGGCCTGTTGCTCTTGAAGAAGCTCAAGATCGAGGCTTGGGTCGGGGTAGGTGTCTGGGTAGGTGTCTGCTGTCGGCTTCCAGGAAACAGGCTCTCTGTCTTGGTGACCAGAATAAGCAGCGACTGCCTCCTCAAAGGTAAAGACAGAGGGGCTCTTGAGGGCAGAGCCTTTGGCCGGGCCCGAGACAGACGAGGACGAAGGGCGGTGCTTGAGCGGGTTGGGCGATTTGCCGGCGGCCGTGATGGAGGCAGAAGCTGAAGACGAAGGTGTTTTGGGAGAAAATGTAGATGATACGAGGTGAACGAAGCTTGAGGTAGAGAAGCGAGTGTAGGGGGATGCTGCACCCTTTGCGAGGCTTTCAGGATGTAGAGTGAGGCTGGGACCAGGGGTAGAGCCTGAAGCGATACCAGCCGTTGACTGCGAGCGGGCTCTATTCCTATTCCTAGGTTTGGACAGCTTATTAGTCGCAGCCGAGGTGAGCGTGGATGTGCGTGGATGTGCAGACGAGTAGAGACGGGGAGAAAGGGCATGGTCCAGCTCGTCAGCAGGCAGCGGGCGAGGCAATGGTGGAAGAGGGCGGTCTGCTGGAGGTGGTGGACGAGAAGGGCGAGGCGGATGAGACGAGAGGGGGTTCCCCCGGTAGGCCTCGGAGGAGGGCTGGTTCCCCATGGCGGCTTATTATTTGCGAGTGCTTGGATTTGCAAAGCAAGGTTGGAAACACTGAAAATAGAGTGCGGCCGACTATGCAGAGGACGATGCACAGGGCATGGCGGCTGTGTTTGTCGGATATTGGTGGACAAGAACCAAGAACGACGGCTCAGGTGGACAATGCGGATATTGAAACTTCCATGCCGTCAAACAAGCGGCAGCCTGCGTGCAAGGACGCTCCAGACCAGCGTGTGGCAGGCGAGTAGGCGGACGGACGTAGACGAAGCGAGATGGTAAACGGCCGAAATACAGTATAGTCGAGATAGAGGCAGAAGCGATAGCAGGTCTGTTATCAAACGGGGTGTGAGCAGATCGACCCGGAGGCTATATATGCTTCAATGCACTCGTGGAGCTCCTGGCAGAGGCGGGAGGTGTGAGATGCCGAGAATAAAAATATACAAGGAAAACAGGAGTGGCGTGGGAGAGGAGTAATAACAACAAGACGGGATCAGATCGAGAATCGAGACAAGAAGAGAAGCAACCCGAAAATCACAGCCCAGATCAAGATATGAAATAGACGGACACATGTAGCAGCTAATATCCAAGAGCAGCCATGAGACGACGGTCGTGTAGAGAGTAAAGCAGAGCAGCGTGCGTAAGAGGCTGGCCGAGGTATGCAAATGAGAGTAGAATGACGAGAGAGAAGTCGGGTGGCAGAGGATGTCTCGCCGCAACGAGAAAGAAGCTCTCTGATCAACTCTAGGGAGAGACGGGAGGAGGAGGAGGGGTGAGAGAAGAAAGATGGGGATGAGAATAATAAGAAGGAAATAAGAATGAGATTCAAGATAATGGAAGATGGCTGCCGTCGATCAGATTGGGGTGGTAGGGGTGGATACAGTAAATAATCAATTAAATGATTTAAAGAACGAGACAAGTCGGAGGAATAAAATAAGAATCAAAGAAATCAAATCAAATCTGCCAAGCTGAAGGTGCAGATGGGTGTTATTACACAGTAGCTGGACGAGGCTAGCGCCGACAGCACGGCCAGGTCAGGGTCCAGGTGAAGGTGGGAGGTCGAAGATGGCTGAAGAAAAGGCCTGCTCTGTGGAGGAGAGGATTGAGCTGATAGGAAGCGAGGAGAGGATGGCGAATATGGAGAGACAAGAAGGCAATACGAGGATACCAAACATACGAGCAGGAAATATAATAAAAGGACAGGCCAGGACCGCCGCAGACAACGCCGAGGTCAAGGTTTAGGATGGGGGGGAACTGACGGACAGGAGAAGGACAAGAGACGTGCGTCAAGCGTGGTGAGGGAAACAGAAACACAAATACAAAACACAAAACACAGACAGGCACAGACCAGCAGCAGGCACAGAGCAATGCACGGGCTGAGAGCACACCTTGCCCAACTTGAGATATTCTATTCTACAAGACGACGGCGATGGCGAAGGAGATCAAGCTGCCGATGATGAGCACAGCATCTGGAGTCTCGGGCCAAGTGCCGTGGCAATACCGCGATGCCGTGTGATGATGGCGGTGGCTGCCTCTAGACCAAGTTCCGGCCTGTTTTAAGAGAGTGTTCCCGAGTGAGGAGTTGTCTGTCTGGGGGTCCGGCTCGACTTGGCTGCGTTGCACTGCGTCGCGGAGGTGTCCTCGGCGTGCTCGGTGTGCCTTTGATTTCCTTTTTTCCTTTGATTCCTTTGATTTCCTCTGGTTTTCTTTGATTTTCCAAAACTTGATTCTGGCTCTTGACCCTCGAAATTAAAGCTGTGAATCCTTCGTCGTCTGCTTCCTCCCCTCCTTCCATCCTCTTTTCCCTCCTCTCCTCTCCGCTCTCTATTCTGCCTGTCACTCCGACCCGCTCACGCGTGGATTGTATGAGACTTTGCTGTGGATAGACGACCCCTACCCCTGGAGGCTTTCCTTTTTGAGTTTTCCCTCTCCTTCCTGAAATATACTTTTTACATCTCTGTCGCCTCTTCCTTATGACGTTGGTCGCTTTTTCCTTTGAGTGGAAATTGTGGCGGCGGCTCTGTAGAGTACATACTGTGTAGTATGCTGCCTTTTGACGAAAGCATGAGGCAGTAAAGAGCAAAATAGATGGAGGAAAAGGGGTGTGAGGACTGATACAAACTACATACAGTAGTAGAGACCGAGAAAGGCAAGAGCCACACCCCTGTCGCGCTTCCGATCTGTTGAATGCGCAGTTTCATTTCCACACGGCTGACATTCAGAGAAGGTGCTAAGAGAGTGCATCGCCCTTGCCGTCCGGTACGCCATAGAAACTCTTACACTCATGAATGTCCATAAACAGAAGGAACATCGACGATAGGGAGATAGCATGCAGAACTATGACGAGGAAGGTGCCATCGGCTCAACGTGTCGCTGAGTAATAACACAACTGGAGCGAATGCAAAGCGATAGCTACAGTAGGATTGGCTGTGCATTGGTACTGCACGGCAGCAAGGAACACTGGGATATAATAGACTGCAAATATGGTTGGCAGAGACGAGCAGGTGACTGGCAAGCGAAAACCAACCAGCGTTTCGCTGTCACAGAGTGCAATGCACTGCACTTGGTGGTTTGGCGGAAGGTCGAGAGGCCCGTCCGGCGGCCTGTTTCAGGAGAGGCGGCAGCGAGACTTTGCATGAGATGTATGTACATACATAGTATAGAATATACGATGTACTCTACACGGAGCACGAGAATAAAATACCCTAAAATAAAATGACGAAAAGGCCGAGCGTGGCAAGACGAGCTCGAAAAGAGAAATGACCCATCTCAGCTCGTAGATCCAATGCATGGGAGCCCACAAACCCACCGCCTTTTACCCTTTGGGGGAGAGATACGGGGCGGTTGGAAGAGAAGAGATTGGGACGCGAAAGAGAGACAAAGAAGGAAGAAGGGGAGATGAGAGAAGACAAGACTGCACATCGCACTATGTATGTATATAGTAATGTGTACATGCCACGCAAAAGAAGATGTGGGAGGACAAGCGGCGCCCGTTTGGTGTTCTGGCGGCAGTCTGGCGTTTCTAGATCTGCCCGTTTCGGTCGGCGAGGGAGAGCAAATGTAAGGGGGATTATACCCGCCACAAGTAAAAATAATACTCTGAATCCAAACACAGGACCCCGAGACATCGTGAACAGCTGGCAAGGAGGCAAATGCGAGAAGACGCAGGCAGCCCCCAGGAAGTGGCAGGGAGGCAAGGAGAAAGAAGCAAGGCAGAGGGTGGTACTGGCACTGGTACCCGCCCTGTAAAAAGTAAGATAGCAAGCATTACTGTAGCAAGTATATTATGGAGTAGACGGTAACGTATGTTTCCGGGGGAGGAGACGGTGTAACTGTGAGACTGTTAGACACAGAAGCCTGTGCTACCATGTACTATGTATGTATGTAATACAGAGGACGCGTTTCTCTGATGCAAGACAGGTTCGCCTTGGGGTCTCTTTACAGAAGACGATACGACACAAGCCATGACAGGGTCTCGTACTGAGGGCAATGGCATGCAGAGGCATGCAGAGAGCACGCAGTAAGATGGCCGTGCTTATTCGCGATCTACATGCTGCAAGCTGGACTCAAAAGGCTACATAGTACTAAACAGTACTCAATGACGGAGGGCCTCCTCCTTTACGCCTGCAGGGACCAGCTGCCTCTGTCCCTCCCTGCCGTTCCAGCGTCACATCGCTCCCATTGCACTTTATTTCTACTGGAAAATGCCATGATATTTGGGATATTTCTACTACACGTCGTATTGTACTAGCGGTGCCATCGTTCCCGACAGAGCAAGTCGACCAAGCCAGCTGAGGAGGGGCGTGATAGGCAAGTCAATATTCCTACTGAGTACTATGTACTGAAACTAATCAAATAAAAATAGAAGGTGTAGCTTAAATAAATGCAAATAGAAAATCAATCTAGGGCTGTGATATACACAAGGGTCTACCGAGTCTACTCTCAGTAGGTAAATTGCATCCTATGAAGAACATACATAGTACAGTCATCACATCACTCATTCTCCAAACTCGCTCTCCGAACTGTGGCTGCGGCTACGGAATACGGGGCATGGAATACGGATTATATCCCTGCAACTGCCAGCATACATCATCTCGTTTACGCAGTGTCTATATAGTATGCCTCCATAGCCCATACAAATGGCGATATCCGTACTAGCTGCATAGCCTTTAGTCGTCCTCGGTCTAGGGCAGACATGCAGCCACAAGGAGGAGATTGTCTCTTTCAATAGCTGCATCCTCATTTACGAAAAGACAATGGGAGCTGAGGCTGATTGAGTTGGCTGCAGTCGAACGATTCTTTTTGTTTTTGTTGATGCATGCACACGCGGTCGCGTCTTTACAGAGTGTACCTTTTGCTTTTGAATACGTGACGTGGTCGCCAACACTGACAGAACGTGGTCTGAACAGCCAAGCGTGTCGGCAAATCGTGGCCAATAGATTGGGCGGCGTGATGGAGGCTGGACGACCACAAAGAGGCCGCAGAGATCAGCAAGACAGCGTCGATGGGCCAGAGCGAGACAATGTATAATTCCGATTAATTCTCTTATCTTTCTCTCCCTTTTTCTAACCTGTCAAAGAAATCGGAATGTCCTTGGCCTTCAGTCTACCATTCGATCGTGGCGGGTGTGGCCGGTGGCAGGGCGGCTGCCTTTCATCTGAAAACAAGAGGCTGGAATGATATACGATCTCGGAGATAGTCTCGCGTTTACATTGTACATACTGTAGATTGTGACCGGTATCGAGTGATTGGCGTCTACGGAAAACAGCCCCCTCAGATAGAGAAGATAAGAGAAGATAAGAGACAATACCGGACCAGCACCGCTTCCGGATCTTGTTGGCGATGTCCTGGCTACACAGCATGTCGTCGTCAGCCTTTTGACGCATTAGTTGGCAATTCAACAGATCAATATACTCCTTACATTGTATTTTGCCGGCGACACAAAACGCAGCTCTCGACGTTTTGCCAAAAAGCCATGAGACATCGACGCTCATGCGATATTTTCCGGCCATTGTCTCGTCGTGCGGGTTTGTAGCTGTGTTCCTAGACACTTGTGATTATGTCCATGTTGTCTGCATCCCGGAACAGTATCCAGCCGGCGTGCACTGGTGCCATTCGACGACACCCTCAAGAACAGCGTCTTCTTTGTTCGCGGTCAGCTGTGCTGTTTTGCACCAAACTAGCGTTGCCGTCGGCTGGTGACATTGCAGCCGTTGCGCATCCCTTTCTTCACGAGGTAGCTCAGACATGGCCTAGCAGAAACAAGGGAGGGTGGACGTCAACTGGAATATCGAAACACTTGTCATGATACCCAGACATTCTTTGTCTGGTGTATGTGTAGTATTGGCAACCGGTTTTGTTGAAAGGCAATGTCTGATGTGCATCTCTGTCTCCATCTCATCATCTCCATCAGAGAACAGTCTCGTGTACCACCATGGCTTTATTCTTTGTGCCTTGTGCCTATGCCTACGCCTCATGACTCTTGCTCAAGACATCGTCGCGTTGCTTCCGGGTAGATCTGGCCATCTCTGCACGTTTCTGCAAGAACATGCCCATCGCCGTTGTTCGCGTATAGCCCTACTTGTCGCTACTATATGTATATTGAAATATAACCTGAGCAAATGCTCCGGATCATCACCAACACTGGAATGCAAATGTAAACGTGCTGGCGATCGTTAAGCGATGCAGTGATGTGATGCTTGTTCTAGCATCGATGATTAGTATGGGCGTGCCGATACGACAAGAGCAGCGGCGGTACTGAATGCATACTCAATCGAGATTGCAAGTTCTTCTTTAATGAAAACGACGGAAAAGAATCAGAATTGTATGAGTGCTATGGCTACTACAGCTCCGACTTGCCGGCCTCGCTCGACGGCGGCAGCACCTTGGCGAGGTATGCCTCCACATCGTCCAGCTCGTTGGGGAACGCCGTGTGCGGCATGCCGGCGTACTCCTTCCAGTCCACAGAGAAGTCGAGCTTCTGCAGGTGGTCGCGCGACATCTTTCCGAGCTCAAAGGGTACGACCTGGTCGGCATTGCCGTGGCACATGAGGATGGGCGTCTGCGCGTTGACGGCGCTCGACACGGGGCTCGGCAGGTACGTCGACTCCAGCTTGAGCGAGAGCAGCAGGTAGGTAGACATGCCGATGATGCCGCCGAGCTTGAGAGGGCTCGTGATGCCGGCAAAGATGGAGATGGCGCCGCCCTGCGAGAAGCCGCCGAGCACGATGCGCTCCGACGGGATGCCGCTGTCGACCTCCTTCTGGACGAGCGACTGGATGTAGTCGCGGCTCTCGAGGATGCCCTTTTCGTCCTCGTTGCGGCGGATGCTGTCAACACTGCCGCCAATCGAGACCTTTTCTGTTAGACTGCCGCTGCCCTGACCATTTTTGGTTCCGAGACTTTCTACATATCCTCTGTAGCGAGATCTGATAGAATCAAACATCTGTGCGGTTGGACTTACAATATCGTACCAGCCCGGCATCCGGAAGCCCTATACTGTCAGCACTGGGCCTTGCAAGCGTTCGCACATGCAGGCATCGACTCACATGGTTCATCGTAATCGGAATCTCCGGCGCATGAGGCAGGATAAACTTGACCTCGTCGAGCTTGGACCGGCGCCGCCAGTTCTCGACAGCAAAGGACCAGCCATTGCCCGAGTCGCCGAGGCCGTGGGTGAAGATCACCGTCGCAGTGTGCTTAGCACTGACAGCCGGGAAGACGAGAGGATTGCGACGGGACATGGTGCTGATGGTGAGTTGTGAATATAGTTACCGGTATCGAGGCTCGAGTGTAAGATGTGAGGTGAGATGTGTAGGGCGCTGCCTCTGTAGGTGCAGTATCAAGCCCCGCCAATGGCCCTGGAAGGATCGGATTATGTCATCCAAATCGGCCCCGCAATCCAGGAACGCTCCTACTCTGTATCGTATTAATAGCTCTCTAGAGCTTTATCGCCCTTATCGCGCCCTATCGATCACTGCACCGCTAGTGCCCCTCCTACATCGCACTTTGTATGGAGCTAATACCCACGACGATGGCCTCATCCATCTCGGCGGGGACAGCCGGCTCATACACGCGATCTTTCTCGACTTTAGAAGACTTGTGTGACTCGTAGCCTTTTGGCTTTTTTTTCTTTAGAGTTTTCTCTTTCAACATGCTGTGAAATCTGAGGCATTTGCATTCCAATCCCCCTGCCTCAGCTTATCGTCCTGTCGACCGTTGCATTGCACCGCATCTCACACCAGCATCGCACAGTAGCGAGCAGACTCACCCGGTATCCGTCGCAGACATGGCATTCAACCCTGCCGACTACGACGGTGAGTGCCTGTCCCTGGACAGCGTCAGGCCGCCGCCGTTTCTGACACGCAGCAACCACGTCCATGCCACCTGGGCACGCACCTTTGCATCGCGCCCGGCCCTCTACATCCAGCCGGAGACCATCGAGGAGGTCGAGAAGGCCGTCAAGCTGGCGCGCCACCGCCGTGGCCGCATTGCAACCACCGGCTCCGGCCACTCGCCCTCGGACATCACATGCACCAGCAGCTGGCTTGTCAACCTCGACCGTCTCAAGCGCATCAGCTCCATCGACCGCGAGACCTGCCTCGTCACCGTCGAGGCCGGCATCCGCCTGTATGAGCTGAGCGCAGAGCTGGCCAAGCACGACCTGGCCCTGCCCAACCTAGGCAGCATCAACGAGCAGTCCCTTGCCGGCGCATGTGCTACCGGCACGCACGGCAGCAGCCTGCGCCATGGTCTGCTGTCGGACGACATCGTGGCCCTCAAGATTACGCTGGGCGACGGCACCACAAAGTCGTGCAGGCGCGACAGCCCCGACGAGGACGAGAATGCGCTGTTCCGTGCCGCACTCTTGTCTCTCGGCGCTCTCGGCATCGTCGTCGAGATCACACTGCGCGCAGTGCCCGCGTTCCGGCTCCGCTGGTCGCAGACGGTCAACACCGACGCCGTCGCCTTTGACCGCTGGCGCCAGGGCGACACCGACGGCACATGCCGCAACAGCGAGCTGTGGACACAGGCGCACTTTGTCCGCGTCTGGTGGTTCCCCTACACGCGGCGTGCTGTCGTGTGGGCCGCCGACGACTGCGACAAGACGCCCGAGGAGGAGCCCAACTTCACGCCGCCGACGTCGTACTACGACAGCAACCTCGGCTACCTCGTCTACCACAACCTGCTGTATCTCGGCCGCTTCGTGCCGCGCATCCTGCCGTGGGTCGAGTGGTTTGTCTTTGGCATGCAGTACGGCTTCCGCAACGGCACCACCACGTCCGGCCTGCAGCCCAGCGACCAGGCTCTGCTGATGAACTGCCTCTACTCGCAGTTTGTCAACGAGTGGGCCATCCCCCTCGCACGCGGGCCCGAGGCTCTGACCCGCCTCGGCGCGTGGCTGAACCAGCTCAAGCCCGGCGATGCCGGCTACGTCGACCACAAGATCCCCTTCTCCGCCAGGGGCCTCTATGTGCACGCACCCGTCGAGGTCCGCGTCGCCGACACCGCCGCCCTGCAGGCTTCGTCCACGTCTCCCCTGTCCACCCGCCCCTTCCTCGACCCCACATCCACCGACAGCCCAACGCTCTACCTCAATGCCACCATGTACCGCGCCTACCACAGGGACCCGCCCGGCCTTGCTCGCTACTACGAGGCCTTTGAGTGGCTGATGCGCGACATCGGCGGCAAGCCGCACTGGGCCAAGAACTTTGGCTCGGACCACAAGGAGCTGGCCGCCGCGTATGGCGACGACCTGACCAAGTTCAACGCCGTCCGCAATGCCAGCGACCCCGACGGTGTGTTTGTTGGGCCCTGGCATCGGCGGTACCTGCTGGGCGAGGGCTCCGACAGCCCGGCGACTCTTCGCAACGAGGAGTCCGAGATTGAGCGGTCGCAGTCCAAGGACAGCAGCTTCTTGATCAAGGGCTCGATCAAGGATGCTGCCGATTTGTGATGCGTCAATGCTCTCTTTTTGTTTCCTGGCACTCTGGATATTTTTGTATATTTTGAAAAGGCGCCGCTCTTAATTATGTCTTTTACTCCAGTTTTGTTCATAATATCACCCCTTTTGAATATTCAGCATTGTTTCTATTTATCTATCACCCATCTATAATTGCTCTGCTAGTACTATACAAAACGCATCGGGTGATTTCAAAACTGGCAAGTGTCAGTGCCGCACCGGGCAGCCACATGGTGCTCGTCGCCTGACGCTGGCATAGTCGATCATTGGCTGCGGCTCATCGTCGTGCTCGTCGCTCAACAGACCACGTGCTGGGTGGCAGTCATCATCCTCACTTGCTCTGCTACCGCCGAGGCTGTCGACAGAGTCCTTCCAGCGATTCCACCCGGGCGGCACAAGCAAGCCGTTGGCCTTGCCTTTGCCATCCAGGACCGCACGGCCGGCACCTCGGTAGCGCCACCAAAGCCAGTACAAAGCGCCCGATCCAACGACTGCAAGTGCTGTTGCCGGGTAGGCATAGTATGCGAACCGCTCGTTCTCGCCCCTGCCACCAACGGGCGGCACCCACGGCAGAATGAGCAGCAGACAGTTACTGCCAGCAAAGACCGCAACCGCGAATCGCGACGCCGGCCATGGCGACGCCCAGCGTTCCGAAGGTGTGCTTTTCAAGTACAGCAGACCCAGCGAGATGGCAACGCTGATGACCGACACCGGGTAGCCGCCAATATCCACCAAGAAATTATAGATCTTGCCGGGCGGCGGGAGGACAATGACGGCCACCGACACGAGCCAGTGCAGAAACAAACCCCGCCGCGTCCAGAAGCGCGAGAAAGGCAGCAGCCCGTCTTTGGCGAGCTCTTCGTTGACCCGCGCTTGGGCAAACGACGTGGCGGCAATGTTTCCGGCAGCTGAAATGATGACAAAAAGGGGCAGCACATGGGCGCCGACACCATCGCCAAAGAGGTTGCGGAAGAACAGGCCGGCGACAACGACACCGGCCGACTTGAACTCTTCCTTGTCGACAACGAGAAAGAAGGCTATATTGATGGCCATGTAGGCCACCGAGATGAGAACAAGCGCGAGGGGTGCCGCCACGCGAAGGGTGCGCACTGGGTTCTTGACTTCAGACAATACTTGATTGGCCGTGCTGTAGCCGCGGAAGCAGTAGATGACTTTGAGAAGCGCCGTGGCGTAGTCGTAGGGCTGTGCCGACGAGCCCGCCCACATGTCGTGGAAATTGCGACGTGCCGTACTCACTCCAGCAGAAGCAGCGACAACAGCCGCACTCTCCATGGGCATGGACATGTGGCCGACCATGTCGGCATCGAGATGGTGGCCCATGACGTGGTGTTGTGGAGCAGTACCGGCCAGCTCCTGTGCAACAGCATCGGACCCGACGCCCACGATGCCGCCCGCCACGCCACATAGCACGACGACAGCGAGCATCAACATCTTGGCCGCACCCAGCACGTTCAACAGACGGAGGCCAAGCCGCGCGTGCCGTGCGTGGATGTAGCACAGCAGCGAAACAGCAGCAACGGCAATCAGCCGCACGTACCACTGGTTGTTGTTGTTGTTGTTGTTGTTGCCTTTGGTGTTGTCTTCGGTGCTGACGTCGAGTGCGTAGAGCGCATACTCGCCCAGGACAATTGCGTTTGGTGTTGAAAAGCCCAGCAGCACCACATATGCCATGAACATGCACGTCGCCAGCATGCGCGGTCTCTGGAAGATGCGTTCCAGGTAGACGCGCTCGCCGCCGCTCTTGGGAAGGGCCGTGCCCAGGTCGAGATAGACGGCAAGGCCGCAAAACGAAATCAGGCTGCCAAGGAGCCAGATCACGAGGGACATGCCGACCGACCCTACACCGGCAAAGACGGCAGACGGCACAGAGTATGCGCCCACGCCGATCGTCCTGCCCACGATGATGCTGATGGCAGATATGACGCCGAGCTTGCCGTCGTCCTGGCGTTCTTGTGGAGGGAGGCCGGGCGATGGCTGTGGCATAAAGAAAGAACGGTCATCGACCCTGTCGTCGTCGCCATTGCCATCGTCGTCTATTGAATTCCGGTCAAGGGGGGCTGTCGCTGAAGAAGTCCATGTTTGCGAATGCTGAAACTCTCTTGGTGGCACCAAGAAGGAAGTCTTTCTTGGCGTTTGTTGCCTCTTGGGTAGAGTTGCACCTGTACCTGCTTGCCGTACTATCGATGGCGATAGCAAGCCATCATCTGCATGTGTAGGCCGTAAAGGTGACCGGCAGTTGAGGTTGAAACTGGCGTGCAGGGGTGAGGCTGCAGTCGATATGGCGCCATTCAAAAAGGCGAACGGCTGTGAGGAAGAGGCAGGGGAGGAGGAGGAGGAGAATGGCATCTTTAACGGAGGAGGTGCCATTGATTTGTAGCTGCAGCCACAGGGCTGGTGCCAAGAAGGGTAAAGGGTTCTTTGGTGAGCCCACCAGGGTTCGATGTTTTGATCTGATGATATAATGCGATGATGCCCAGTATGCCAAGGCGGCTTAGCATGAGCAAGTTGTTCGATACTTGGTCCGGTATCTTCTGATGTTTTCTAAAAGGTGAGCAAGTTCTCGAGGCAAGGGGATATAAAACGGATAAGAATGGAGGGAGAAGGGAGAAGACAATGCAGGAAAACTTGCTCAAAACAAGGGGAAGAAGGAGAATAAAAGGCAATGGAGAATGGCAAAAGATCTCTGCACATGGGAGATAACATACAACAGGGACAGAAGGGAAACAGTGGCAGCATGGAAACGAAGAAGAAACACATCCGGGGGTGAGATAAACAAGTTTGGAAGAGGAGGTAGACAGGACACAGTCACAGTAGATATTTGGATATTCTAAATAAGCAGGCAGCAAGCAGATGCCAACGGCATGGCATTAAAGAACACATCTTGATTGTTTCTCGTCCCAATCACCATTGTTCATTGATCCCATTGGCATATGTGCTGGTAAACAGCTGGGCGTGATCGGCCGGCAGACGTGAAACTGCAAATTGTCATGATGGAGGCCAACGTCCATTCAACTATCGAGATCTGCCGGACCGTTTCTACGCTGCAGTAGCTGCGGTGTGTAATCTATATCAGATAGCCCTCTTCAATAGTTTAACAAGCATTGATGCACGCCTTGGCACACGAAACGTCGGGGTGTGCTCCGTAGATGGATTTCTGAAACCGAGCGACAATATTTATTTTGAGGCACGTTGATGCGGTTCAGCGCAGCCAATCATTTACATTTCAAATGTACGAACGGTTATAATAACAGAAACGCCTAGACCAATGATACTGGCCAAACAAATACAACGTCGTCATTGCTACACTGCGTCGCAGCCACCACGAAGCCCGTCGCCTGGGAATACAACTGCCGGATAGCCATCTACATTCGCGGAAAAGGAAACATGATTCTTTTACGTGTATAGTTTTGTTGGGTATGTTGCCTCCAGTGCTGGTCACTTGTACGTATTGGATATAAAGGTATGCGTTGTCGAGAAACTGTTGAATATAATATAACTTAGTCATCCGTGCAAATAGATCTGAGCTGTCATATATCACCAAGTATCACCGCCACCTCGGTAACGCCACATACTAAATAATCAGAGAATTCGATGTGACTAGGCCACTGAATTTGTGAGTATAAAGTGTAAGCGACTACCGAAGTCGGAAAGGGAAGTGCATGCTGGATAACTACAACGCGACTGGTCACAGAGCAGAGAGAACCTCGAGACGGTGGTGTGAATATCGCTGTATCCAATGACTGCATCTGGTCACTTGACTAGATACTGTGCACTCGTCTCATGGCAGCCAGCCCTTGTACTGCGACCTGCTGTCAAGGACTGCGACGTGCTTCTACTAGAGTGCCGTCATCTTGACCATCAATACAGAGTACACGAGCTGCCAGACAAGCAGCCACGTGTACGCAATGAAACAACCAGCCTGTATATATACAAAGAAAGGCCAATCAGAGCAGCAGCCATTTATCTGATAGAAGCCGTCAGGATACGTGAGGCGGTGCGTGCCGCCTTACGTAGTCAGCCTTGTCACCGTTGGTTTCGGTTGACATGCTGGCTGCTACAGCGTCCACGACGTCAACATGTCTACACATTCACAGCAGACTCTGTGCATGGACAACAAATTCTCCGAGAGTCTACACAGCACTTGTGCAGACGCCACACACGTATAGCATCGAATGGGCACAAAAACACAAAAACACGAAAACAGAAACAGAGCACAGAGTACAGAGCACAGGGCACAGAGCACAGAGCACAGAGACAGTCTGTCAAGACGCCATATCGGCCACTGTCATGCCACCCTTGGCCTGTCTTGACGTCTTGACGTTTTGATATATTGATATCTCGGCGTCTCGGTTCTTGTACCGTGCTTGTGCAATGTACAGTACCCTACTGAGTGATCCCAACATTTGGGTCATTATGGTGGCAGTCCTTCCGCCTATGACATGTCCTAAATCAGTCACCAATGGCCATAACTGAAGAGGCAATAAACAAGACAATAACCGAGACAATATGCAGGACAGTAGACAAGAAAATAACACAGAATGCCGTGCAACAAGCAGACAAACTAGTCCCTCATATCGACGAACTTATTGTTGCCGCGGCACCTCGCACCTCCTGCCTGTGTGTCTATTTCTATTTGCCTGCTGCATCTAAACGTCAGTTGTTGCTGTGTTGTCTGTGCGACTTGGCACCGCGGCGGGATCTCTGACCGGTGCGGGTGGTAGCGGTGTATATATTGCTGTTATTGCATACGGCATATGGTGTATATTGCTGCAAGTGGATAGATGGGCCGAGGCTGCGTGCATGAACAGCATGCGTTGAGCCTCGTCATTTGCAAGGCCGACCGCGGAGGCAAGCATTCTTTTCTTATTTTATTACTGCCTTTCTGTTGATAGTTGATGGCTACAAGGGCGAGACATGAGTAGGAGACGACGCACAACTCTAAACAGGGTCGGACAGTCGTGGCTAGCCGCACCCGTTGTTGAGGATGTGCTAGGAGGCGGGCATGAAGCAGACATGCCAGCCCAGACAATATGCAGCGATCAGTGTAATCTGTTCGCAGCAGACTGCTCTGCAGCATCGGCCGTGTTCCCTTGTGGTAGATTGGAGGAGAGCACAGCGTAGCGCCATTTGGCTTGTGGCTTGTGAGCAGCTTCTGGAAGAGGCGTTGACAGTTGAGAGGTCGCCAAGTCAGGCCCTGTCAGATATCCTATCCCGTTTTGTTTTGTCTTGTCGTTTCTGAGTCGTATGTTATAATCTGTCTGTAGCTACTTTATATGTGATGTATAGTTCTTTTATAGTACGGTACGACGGCAGTCTTCCGATTGAGGAGCCCACCAAGGTCACAAGACGTGATGATGACTCTAACAAATGTCTACGGGTCACAGTAACAATCAACAATCAACAATCAACAATACAACAAAAATCAACACCAAGACGACCAAGATTGAGATATAAAATACAATAGGCATCCCACGTTGCACTAAACCCCTTGTATTCAGAATAATGGATTTCCTAGCCCTAGCAGCTCGGATAGCACCCCGGCACCGGCCTTTGGGAATCGTGCTGTTCTTTATAATCTACCTCACAGACACCTTGATCATTCTTTTTGATTAATTTGAATCATGTGGGTTCTTGGTGTGACGCAACACACACATCCACAGTTGTATGAGGGCGGCAATAAGGTTATTTAAAAGTCACTGTACAGTTGGGGTGGAAAGGTATGCTTGGTCCTCCGACGCCACCCGTGCCGGTGCCTCTTGCAACGGATACGCAGGCACCGTCGTACATGTTGTTGAAAAGTGACAGGCTGAATTTGAATTTTTATAATCATCACGATAGCATTCGATACAATGCAGAGAATTGAGTAGAGATATTTATATTAAAAACAAACCAACATCCAACCGGCGCCTACGGTATTGATCCTGCAAATTGGCTTTCCCTATTATAACAATGCAGCAGTGATGGAAGCAAACAGGTATGATATAACAGGCAGAGGAAACGGAGATGGCACAACAATATAAGGAAATATAAGGAAATATAAGAAATATAAAGATAGAGATAAAATAAATAACAAATTGCAAGACTTGCGTCTGCCCAATCGTAATATGGTTAAACAATCTCTCCTCTCACTCCCAGTGGTTCTAAACGACACAGGAATGGTGAATAGTAGAGAAGGGGAAGAATAAGACAACCAGAATTAAAGGATAGTGACAGACGAATTATTATAGAAACAAATAAGAAAAAAAAAATAAGAACAATAACAACAAAAAATGGTAAGAAAGATAGGAAATGGATGCACCAACGCCTGCGGTAGGTGACATATTAAAAGCAGTTGCGAGCGAGGTGCCTGTAGCAAAGCAAGGCGTTCCTAGCAAAGCAAGGCGTTCGGAGACAAGTCTATGCCTATATGCAGGCTGTGCCACAGTAGCCACAGGCACGGCCAGGTATGACCCAGACCTCTTTGCCGTCCTTGGCACACTTTGGGCAACGGACTCCAGGAAGCTGGTCGTTAGAGGCTGTCTTTACGAGTTTGACAAGGAGGTGTTGCGAAAACTTACCGGGACATTGCGGATGCCCTCGCTGCCGGCCGACGGGACCGAGAACCGTGGCTGCGGCAGGACGGAAGAGGGGGTTGCGAATGGCGATGGCGACGAAAGGATGGAGAGGGGGCTGCCGTACGACTCGTCCATGCAGCAGCCGTCCGACTCGCAGTCAGAGGCATAGGCCGACTCGTCAAAGAACGGCTGGGCACCGGAGTGCGAGTGGCAGTGTGCGTGGGCGTGGTAGGCCATTGTAGATTGCGGTTGTGATGGCAGTGATGGCAGGGCAGAAGGCCGGTGTGCTGGTGTAGTTGCTGGATTTGTTGCGGCTGTGGGAGGGAATGGCAGAGATCCAAAGCGATGTGATGGCGAAATGCTTCTAGGCAGGTGGTCTTGGTAGTGTGACTGTTGATGTGATTGCTGTGATAGAAGACGAAGCTGTTGACGAGACTCAAGAGCTTGTTGATGATGAGGATGATGAGGATGAGGATGAGTCTCGAACAAAAAGTCAAGGGCGAGTGGCCGGCCCTTTATACACGACTGTCTGGTGTCCATTGCACAGCTTGAGAGAGAGAGAAAAGAATGTACAGAGACAGAAAGTTGGACAGGAAGAAACACAGGCACAGGCACGACACAGACTGGTGCGAGTGTTTGCGTGTGTGTGTGTGTGTAAGAGAAACGAGAAGGGGGAAACGAAACGGGAAAGACAGACGGACGGACAGCCAGCCAGACAGACAACGACGGCAAAAAGACGGACAGAAAGACACAGAAAGACAGACAAAAAAGCACAGAGTGCGGATACCTGTCTGTGACAACGGAAGAATAAACGAGAACGGATGGGGGCTGCAAAACAAAAGGTGATAGAATGCAGCAGCCAACGACAGGCAGAGCAAGAGCAGGTAACAAAAAGGGGGAGAATATAGAGAATCAAGAGCAGGCGTCCGAGTAACGGGACGGATACAAACTTTTTCTTAGGAAACGGGCCCGGGACGGAAAGAATATGCACCACGCAAACGGCGTACAAAATCAAACGATCCGCAGTAAACGAGCAGACGGGCAATAAACTAAGCTCAAGAGAGGAGGGAGAGACAAAAAAATAATTCCCTTCTGTATGCTCTGGTATAACGGATAGAGATTGGGTTTGAGTCGGCGGGTGCAACAGATGGTTGGCCGTTTATGAGGTGTTGGATGACGGCAGCGGGAAGGGACAGACGGCGGCCAGCAGACAACGGGGGAAATGCAGACGACAGAACCAACAGGACTGGACTGGGTATGTAATAACACTAAAGAGCAAATGAGCACGGAAGACGCAACGGTGACGGGCGGCAAGGGTTTAGAGGTGAGGTTTGCTCTGGGAGTGAGATGAGAGAATGGTATTGTGGCTTTGTGAGAAGCTTCCTGCGGTTGTGGTTGTGGTTGTGGTTGTGGTTGGGGCGGATGCGGACTGCCTCCGGTTGCCTGATGGTTTCTGTGTTCTCGGTTTTCCCTGGGAGGTACGGCTGGCGTTTATGTTTGTTTATATGGACGACGTGGAGATGCGGCTAGGATGGCTGAGCGTGGAGCACAAAAGAGGTAGCCGATGTAGAGTCAAGAGCCGGCTGAGCGAGGGAAAAGCTGCAGGGCTTGCGCTGCGCCAGTATGGCAAGTTTTGAGTTTGACGAGACCGACGTGTTTGACACGACGCACGGGGTATGTGTGATGAAAGTAGAAAGAGGTGCGACGATGGCAGAGATTAGATAAACGAAGATAAAAAGGACGGGATGATGATGGATGTGAGACCTGCGAAAGGAATGCCGGAGGTAGAGACGGAGCAAGGCGGCAAATGTAGGCAGGGGGGCAGAGGCGAAATGCAAGAAGCAGGAGGCAAGAGAGGACACCCAGGTGTTAATTATAGAGTGAAGCTACAATCAAAAGAATAAAAAGGAGATATAAGGAGAAGGTGAGATGAAGGTGAATGTGAAAGATGAGAGGTCGGTCGTGTGTGTGTGTCTTACTGACCTTGGGTCCACACCTTGCTTTCTTTTTCTTTTTTCTTTTTGCTTTTTCCTATTTCTTTTTCCTGTTTCCTATTTCCTAATTCTTCAGTTTTGCTTTTTCTGGCTCCGTTCTTTAGTGCATCTGCGCGTCTCTTTTCTTCCGTCCATCCTTTCTTTTCTTCTTTTCCTCTCGTCTTACACGTGCAGTACGGTACTTTCTGTTTCTTTTTCAATCTTGTTTTTACTAATTACTCTGTACAGAGTAAGACAAGCCTCAAAAGTATCAAAAGTACCGTGCCTCACCTCCAACCCTCTACCTCAATGGCAAACCGTCTTGGCCGCGGTGCTGGTGGCGGCACTAATGGAGGGGAAGCTATGAAAAAGAAAGCATTCAATATATCGAAGGAGGAAGATTGGGTTGACTGAGCTGGAGATAAAATCATAGATAAAATCGTATTTAATGTTGTAAGCTGCATCTCATTTTATTCAAAAAGATTAGTGTTCGAATATTACGGCTAACAACAGACGAGACATTGACAGGAAAAAGACAACAGTAAAAAGAAAGCAAGTTTCGCGTCTACTTTCGAGTATGGAGCACGAGTATAGCCCAGGGGGCCAAGGCTCCCAGGGCCATTAGCTACTACTCTATCGTGTATCTTTTGGGTCATCTGTTTTGGATGTCTAGACATTGATCGGATTTCCTTGATTTTCAAGCACATGCTTTCTCTTTTGTTGAGTGCTTTTTTTCTTCTTCTTTTTTTTCTCTTTCTTAATTTTTCTCTCTTTTTCTTCTTTTTTCTCTTTTTCTCTCTTTTTTTTCTCTTTCTTTTCCAGCTGGCTTCCATGATTATTGCCCCGATTGCTGCCAGTATTATCTATATCTAATTATCCACTTGTATTTGTATTTACTTAGTAGCTACGATGTGAATGTATTTTTTCGACAGAGTATCTTGGCCGCCCTGCTTCTCGCTCTCCATTTGTCATTTTCAGCCGCTTGACCCAGATCTAGCACTAGCAAATAGAGACTCCGTACGTTAGCTTGCGCAGTTCAGTACTAATCAGCCTTGGAGGAGGGGCTTCAGGCAAGATGCCATCCTGGGATGTGAATGGCCAATCGGCAGACGCAAGATGCAGGGTGCAGGTGTATTAAGAAGAAAAGGATGGTAGCACACGATGGGGAGTGTGTGAAGGAGAGCGTGCGGAGACAACGCCGCAGCTTCTGACGGGCTGCCAGCTGTTCTGTACAGAGTAGAGAGTAGAAGAAGGCAGAGAAGCTGGCAGATGGACAGAAGAGAACGACAGAGAGAATGGGAGAGAAGTCAGCAAACGAATAAGAAAAAAGAAGTGATAATTTATCTAGACAAAAAGAAATCTAAAAAAAAAAAAACTCTAAACACTCCTAATGTGAAAGAGGGGATTCACATCAGACTATTAACTACTCCGTACTGACACCAAATCCATAGCAGTGGGATTAGCCACACCCAGCCAGTGACAGGGTTGAAAGGGGTAAAAAGCCGGGATCTGCAGCTGTTGGGCTGTACAGACGAGTAATGAGCATGTCCAGCTTGATACGGAGGGCTGAGCCGTGGACAGCCAATAGTATGGCAGAGCAGGGGTCTGCTCGGATGCTGCTAATAATGCATTTTGCTGATTGGAGTTGTGCCGTTATTTTCTTTTCTTCTTTTGTTGTTATTCTTTGCATTGCTTGATTTATTTGTATTATCCGCAGCAGCCGACAGTAATGCATAACGTAGCTGCTCAGGTAGCTACTCTTTTTTTTTTTTTTTTTTTTTTTTCATTTCTTTCTTTCTTTAAAAAAAAAAAGAAAAACAAAGCAAAGCAAAATCAACCCTGGCCAATATTATCAGCGAGGCTGGACGGTTGGGATTGGCCCTGCTTTGGTTCAGCTCATGTCATACAACAGCCTGGTGCCAGAAGAGTGTCTGTTTTCAGTCCTTATGTCAAAGACATGACCCCAGTCATGATATAAAATGTACCAATATAGGCTGAACGTGCATGCTCCCGACAGCTTTGTTGTTGCGTACCGCGGCGAACTAGGCAAACAGGCAAGCGGCAAACAGGCAAATAGGCAATGCATAGGCTGATAGGCAAACAGCACGCGAAGAACTCAAACCAACACCCTCGGAGACATAGCCACGCGATGCAGGCCACCGCCAATCTGCATACTATCAGGAGGCACAGGGAGAAAGTCCACGAGGCGGGTTGATGTAATATTCTACTTGTCTTGCTTTGCACTCAGGCGAGGGTTCGTTCCGTGCTCTCATCTGCTCAGCCCTCAATTTTTTATTTATTTTTATTATTATTTATTAATTACCTTCTCTTCGTACGGCTTTGTTCTTCAATATTGCTTCTTCCTTCTCTACTATTGAAAATCGCAAAAGCTGCGTGATCACTCTGCTCCATACCGTCCGTTTCACTCTCCCTGCAGAAGTACGATGTACGGTGTAGAGGCTGAGAGAAAAAGACATGCATTAGTAGTGCGATATCCGTCCGATACCACGCTCTTCCTCCGCGATTATTGCCTCCCGATTCCACGGCGTATCTCGCACATGTCTGTCCGTAGCTACACGCCACCGACATCCACCGCGCCGATCAGCTGGAGCAACGCTGGACCAAATCCTACTCATGAGAATGGAGAAGGAGGACGGAATACGACTTGCACTCGCTATAGTTAAATAGCACGGCCGATGCTACGCAAAAGTACCCTACATATAGCATGGTCGTGTCCAGTCGCTGCGAGATATGATGTCGAATGAAATGATATCTAATGATCGATACCAAGCCGAGCAGACTAGGCTGCTAGTATGTCGCATGTGTATCTAACTATGACCCTTGCACTACCACATACATTGTGGAATATCTCTTTTCTTTTTGCTCCTCGGTTTTGGCAGCGTTTTGGTTTATTTTGCTTCTTTACATTTTGCTTCTTCGTCATCCTTTCTCTTGCTTCGTACGGGTTTCCTCTTCTTAATTTCCCGTTTCCCCCTTTGGGTTCTTCGTAACTACTGCCCCTTTTGGTTGTATATACGGCTGTCTTCGAGCTCGCTTCACTCTGTGCAGAGCACAGTTAATCGCTACCGTATCCCCTCCAACGCTAGCTTAGCACCGGCATGCGGCCCTCGTCCCGGCTACGAGGGTATCTGGGCTGTTTAGTATGTCTAAGATGTCTTGGATGCCATTGCAGTTCTGAAGAATGACAGATGCCTTCGCGGCCCACGAAGAAAAGGAAAGAAGAAGGAAAGAAAACGGAACGAAAAAGAGGAAAAAGGGGAAAAAGAAAAGAAAGGGAAAAAAAGGAAAAACATCAATCAGACACCAAGAAATGATTGACGATACACGTCAGCAAGAACGGTTGATCATAATTGCCAGAGCACGGAGCAGAGGCCAAGATGGGACGGGCAAATCAATTTTTGATCATCATATTGATCAACAATGTCTACTCCGCAAATTAGAATGCTCACCAAAATCAAACCTGTGCTCTGCTCGAGAGAACAGCAATGACGGCTCGGCATCACCACAAGGCTCCGTTGTTTCTGCCCGGGTAGCCCGTGATAGGCTGCCTGGTCGGGATGGCAGGTTCCCTTGAAGGATTGCAGGGGAATGTGGAAGATGGGGTGTTTAGCTATTCCATTCGCTTACCTTGCCCGTTTAGATAATTAGTATGTCTCGTAGTAGTGCAGGCATCTCTCACAACGGAAGACTACTCTCTACTCTTCACACCGACAAGGTGACGTGTGCTATGACAGACCGCATCTTGATATTCCTATAGAATAGCGTTTTATTGTCTCGTTTATTTAACTGCCTCGTCTCGGTTTTGCATGGTTGAATACTACCCTGTAGATACGATTGGATGGTAGACGGCAGACGGCAGATGGTAGACGATAGACGAAAGAGACCCGATTTGCGGCCTGCATGGTTCGCCAAATGCCGTCCATAGAGTACGTACCTGCTATCGTACCTGTGGGCCATTGTCGGTATCATCGGGAAGTTTGTTCTGTCGTATGCCACTCTGCTGCAGTGTCTTGATTCGTAGCCTGCGAGATAGACGGAGAAGAGTGGGTGACAGCCGTATGCACGTCGTAGTCCGACGGCTCAGATGCCAACATCTTCTTACATACTACTATGTATGTACAGTAGTAAGTAAGTAAAGCTGCACGATCAGGTAGACTAGTAGAATAACGGGGGTCAAAGCGCTTCAGAGATCGTAAACTCATAGTACACATAGTACGGTGTGTTAATCGGTATATTTCGTACAGAGAGAGTGGCTGCGTGAAGCTGAAGCTGAAAGAGGGGCTGCAACTGTCAGTGCCAAGTTCCAACGCCTCCTATCTAGTGCTTGGCTTTGAACTTTAGGTAGTTGACAGGTGGGTGGGTGTGAGTAGATGGGTGGGTAGATGGAAAGCAGAACAGCAGATGCCGACCTTTCCTTTCTCTCTCGCGTGCATATTGCATCCACCCGGAATGCATCTTACGCTCCTTATTTGCAAGGTTGCTGTAGTATATGGTACAGTAGCTAGTATCTTGCATCGATAGTTGGTATCCAGCATACTATGTAGTATTACATAGAATATCTACACATGCGGAGAATTATTGGTACGGATATCGGGTATGCTAATCCTTGATAAAAGTTGTGTACAGAGTGGATGCATGTGTAGAAAGGGGAGGAGAAGAGAGGAGTACCATATGGAGTACGATGTACGGTAGGCATGATAAAGGAGAGCAGGGAGATTAATCGAAAAATCCAAATGTCTAATAACGGGCGAGATACTGCTTTGGTCGAGGCCAATGAAGATGAAAATAGATTTAGAACAAAATGGAAGAATGGCTGTGTGCGCTGCTTGCCTGCCTCATCTGGCTCGACAAGCGATGCAAGTTGCACGAAAATGGATGCGAGGACGCAAGGGAGTGAGTGTACTCAGGCCAAAAAAGACGACAGAAAAGTCCAAAAAGACGACAGAAAAGTATGGTCACACTAGCCACCAACACAGACATAGGGCATCCCAAGATCTCGCAGTACAGCTGCATCTCCGTGGCTAACCACCAGTCGTCGTATGCTTAAGCTCGCTAAGCATGGGCCACTCTACGGAGCAAGCCTACGACTACTATGTACTATGTATGCAATATTCCGGGGACTGGCCAGTGCGAGACCCAGGATGATCACCAGGATGGCACGCACGGTCCAGAGCAATAAGGTTCGAGGTTGGACTGTGCCGAGCTCTGTGCAAAGTACGGAGTAGAGTAGGATATCGCAGGATATAGCAGAGCGCAGATAATGCAGCTCGTAAACCAGCCAGTCGGAACCGAGTTCGTGGCCTTCCTTTATGCACGTCTTTCTTGGAAAGGGAATATTCCACTTGCAAGGCCATGTGTTTCGGCTATGAAGGGCTTTGATGTGAAGACAGGCAGAGAGCAGTACTTCATCGTACCATAGAGGTGATAATCGTATTGGCAGTGAAATGCAGCAGATCCGAAGAGGAAATGGACAAAGAATAGATGACAGTAGGCCAAGTGTAATAAGCACTATATAGTATGTAGGGATGCCTGCAAGACTCACAAGCTGCGTCGTCCTTTTCTCTCCCGCTTCTCTCGCTTCTCTCGCTTCTTTCGCTTCTTTCAACTCTTCCGTTCCTAGTTGGAGGACGTGCAGAAAGAGTAGATTATGTCGGCAGTCTTGGCCTGTTTGCTATTGTGCGACTTTGCAGGGCATCCGTCTCTCGATATGACATCGCAATGCACCATGTTCTATACACCACCGCCTATACGCACTATAATATAGGATTGTACATAGTAGATACAACACACCATCAAAGTAGCACCCGATCGACCGTCCATCCGCCTATCTTATACCCAAGTTACAGTCCGAGGGGCCGGAGTCGATGCGACATGGCATCGAATCGTCCACGTCTTTGTCCTTGTCTCTGGTCCCTCGGGCTCTTGTCCACAACAAAGCCCGTACACTGCCAGGCAATTTGTCATTCTTCTCTCGTCAGCCACTCTGTATATATATATATTATATACTATGTACCTCTCAGCCCCCAAATCTGATATGTCATTTTTCGTCATGTTCGCATCCCTTTTTAATTCTACAGTATTACTTGGAATTTACCTTCTGTTCTTGGCCCTATTAGCTCTGTTAGCTCTATTGGCTCTGTCTAGTCTGATTAGTCTGTCTAGTCTGTTTGCTTGCCTGCCCGATTTGCCTGCCCGTCCTATCATCGTCGCTGAACCTTGGTCCAGCCGAGGCACCCACTCTTTTGCTCATTTTTTTTTATATTGCTTCATATTTAAAATGATACAAATACTATAAAATATCAATACTAGGTCGTAATCACTCAGACAGACGCGCAACGTCTGGTAATAAAGCTCGCTACTTTGTGCAAACAAGCATCTACAGAGTAATCTATCATATGTCAGTATTCGGTGACTATTGGCAATCACTTACCCGGGTTTTGCTGCAGATCCGGAAATGTGCCATCTCTCTCTGGCGAGAAGGGAGAGAACAATATATGATCACTCGTTTTGGGGGGGCTTGGCTGCGCAATTTACCTTGTAGTTACTATTACTCTCGAATATTAAAGAGGGAAACGAGAAGCGACAAACCGAGAAATTGAGAAAAATAGCAACAGACGACAGTCAATTGTCCGTCTTGGAAAATCACAAGTATTCGTTTGGCGTCTGTCTCTGGCCAAGCGTCTAGCTCATGCATAATGGAAATGGCAGTACTATGTGGATATAGATACAAACGGTCGAAACACTATTAGACAGAAGATAAATGCAGTTGATAAAAGCCCGATTTCAAAAAAAAAAAAAAAAAAAAAAAAAAAAAAGTAAAAAGGCCTACGGCGGAAACAATTACTAGATACGGACTCCAACAGGCAGCAACAGAGAGAACAGAGGCAAAGGAACCAGTCGAAAATGATACATCTTTTCCGTTGTAGTTGGGTTCCGTGCAAACAGGCTGCCAACCAGTCCATCAGTCCATCAGTCCACCAGCCATACTCGGGAGGGGGGGCCAACACAGACAAACACAAAACCTGGTTCTCAGCCTCTACGGTGTGCGGCGTACATACATAGTAGTACACCCACTCTGTACATGGTACAGCGGCCTACACTCTCAGAGCCGGGCGTACTCCGTACATGGTACTGGCACGGCGTAGCTTGTCAGAAATCATTACTTGCAACACCAACACTTTCGGACTCGGCAGGCCGCACCGGTGTGGGCAAAAGAAAGCATGGCATGACGGGGATGCCTCGTTGTTTGCATGTGCAGCCGTAAAACACAGTACAGTACTATGTATCTTAGAACAGGCTTGGAAATGATTCGACTGGGGCTGAATGCCCAACAGACTCTCGTTTTGTTTTTAGCAAACATGTCACATCTCTACAATCGTCTTGGAATGGGGTCGTCTTATGATCACCCTTTGGCCGGGCTTCAAACGAGAAGAACAAATAATTTACTAAAAAAATATGAATATATTATAGCATAAAAAAAGGAATCAAATGACGAGAGACGACGAAACCCCACGGAACGTTCCCGGTAGGTAGACTCTGTGGACTAAGCGGATGCTAAACCAAACTATCAGCTATAGCAGACATCCCATGGCTATATGAGGTCTGTCTAGTGGGTAACAGACTCTGCAGTCGCGTAATGCTCACGTCACCTTGTAGGTGAACAAAGAGAAGACTCAAAGAGAGATAGAAAGAGAATGGTAAGGAAGAAAGAGGAAGAAAAACTAGGTTCCATTCCGGATATCCAAGCGTGTCTACTAGCAGAGAACTGTTTCTCTCCAATACCACTGCAGACATCTATCTGCCCCAAAGGAAACTTGGAACTGGCGGCTCGACCGCCCCCATCTGCATTCATGCATAGTACACTCCATCTTGCTACAGTTCCCAAGGCCACGGTAGCCACTGTACTTTATTGGTTTTATGGAACGTAAGATAGATTATATGCATGGGTAGAACAGAGACGGTGCATACACGGTAGATGTCCAGAGTACATAGTACTCCGTAGAGAGCAAATACAAAATTGCGGCTGGCTCGTGACCGGCGATCCTGCGTAGACCACAGATTTAATTACATTTTAAGGGAATATAAACGAGACAAGTCGAACAACCAGGCCCCGGATTTAAAAGCGACCGAGACAGACCAGCCCTTCAGCGTGTATACCCGGGTCTAAATTATATAGTAGATACAGAGTACATACTCCGTAGTAATTACATACTTGGAGTTCGCGGCAAGACAATGTCGGTGTGCGCTGAAGCATCGTGAGGTCGTCTCAATGCAACTACATGCCGCTCAACAGCCACATGACCTCTAAAGGTAATCAAGAACTGAAACAGCGGGGAGCTGCTTTCTCCTCCCATACCATGTGAGCTATATCGTGAGTGTGCATCGTAGGACCCTTTGGATTTTTTTTTCTATCCGATATCCGGACATTGCGTCATAGGGCGAAGATGATAGCTTTGCACATGTAGAGTATAAGAGTAAATCATGAGAGCCAAGCAGTATAGATATGCAGGTCAAATAAACGTAGAAGAAGAATGAAAGGAAGCAAAATTAAATCAAAATCGAAAACGAGCCTCAGCAATTCTGTGGCGCAAGTATAATCTTTTATAAACACAAATTCTGATTATCCAAAAGACGCCTCCATGCCAGAAAGATAATAAAACAATATAAAATACCAAATAATGAGGCGGAAACGTATATGAAACCAGATGAGAAACTAGACATTAGGAAAGAATTGCGTCCAACTGCAAGGACAAGGGTATACAAGATGAAGGGATATAGGGAAAAGAAATATGAAAGAAAAGGACTGAAGGGATGAAAGAAAAGGGAAGAAGTGGGAAACATCACGACCGGTACCGCTTCTCAATCTTGACGAGCAGCTTGCCATCGGTCACCCTGCCATGGTGGTCCATCAGCTGCACGAAGCGGTAGCCAGTCCGCAGCCGGTCAAGACGGATGCATGCCCACCCCGCAAGTGTATCGCTGAAGCCAAGAGCATCCTTGCTGCCCTCGTCCTCCACGAGGAATCTAATCCGTTAGTCGGTGAACATAGTGGCCTGGAAGAGAAGAGTAAACCTACGTGATAAAACTCAGCGACTCGATGATGTGGCTGATGTTGGGAAACAAGAGGGTTTCTCCGCCCGGGCCCCAGTGCGGGTGGTCCGTCTTGCCCGCCGACGTCTTGTGCTTGTTGACAGTCTCGCCAGCCTTGCTCGGAGGAGTCGCAACCCTCAAGGATGGCGCACCCACGCCGGCAATCGCCAATGTCGACGTCCGGACCGACGGGGCAAAGAACGCGCTGCTCGGAATCTTGGGTGTCGATGACGGCGTCATTCCGGTTTTGCCCGCCAAGGACCGCGACGACGGGGCCACTGTCTCTGGGCAACGTTTCTCGGCATGTTCCACATTGAGCTCGCACTTGACCAGCGGGTGAAAGTGTGCATGCCCGCGGTTGGTCACAAAGCCTGCTGTCGATGCAATGTTCAGAGCTTTGCCCGCATACTTCTTCTTGATCTTGTTCTCAAGCACGCGCGGCAAGGGCAAGTGCTGTCCGGCGTACACCGTAATGTGCAGGTCAAGCGAGCTTGTAGGCTCTGCCTCTGCAACCGGGCACACACCGAATCCAATTCCAGGCTTGATTGATGCCATCATTGGTGCTATCGCCGGCCCAGCCGTCTCGGACGTATTGGTACTGGAGCTGCTGTCGCCGACTGCACTGTTTGCACCACTGCCAGCCGTAGGAAAGCGGTACCCTTCCGGCTTCAAGATCCAGCCATGCGTTCCCTCAAACATGCCATGGTTGAGCATCATAGCCTTGTCTAGTGACTGCCAGTTAAGGGCCACCATCTGCACACCACGTCGCCAGCAGCTTGCCGGATCGGGGTTGGTGCTCAAGACATGCTTTGTCGCATCGGGGTATGCACGCATCAAGTACGTCTTGTTGTGCTCAAAAAGTTCCTCGTGGTTCTTTTCGTGCAACTCCAGGATCCTAGTATCGCTCAGGCTAAATATGTGTGACGGTAGCTTGGCGTTCTTATCTTTAAAGACTTTCAGGCGGCGACTTTCCGTGTACACTGCCAGGTTTCCCAGCTCTTCGGTGATTTCGGCGTTCTCGATTACCGGTGTGTTGCCATTGTTTGGCAGGGCTGAGTCTTCCGAGTCTGATGAGTTGGTCCGTTCCCCTTGCTGCTGCACAGGCAGGGAGGCTCCGAGATTTATACCATGCTGAAGGGCTGACGAGCTTGAACCACCACCACCAGACCCGCTTGATGCGTGTGGCCGTTTTACCTTGACGAGAATCTTGTCCTGCAGCTCGCCAAGCGTCGGCAGCCGTAGACGGGGGTCCGTTCCTTCCAGCGGTGCCTCGAGCAGTAGGTCACCCCACTCCTCCCTCATAATCTTGACCATTTTGCGCTGCTGCTCGGCGTTGGTATGCACCTCGAGACTGACAATGATTGGCATGCGGTTTGTTGTAAATGCCGAGTTCTTCACTGCCCTACACACATCCCGGAACTGCACACTCGTTCCAAGAGACACGTCCTTGCGACCAAATGTGTGAGCGTGCATCACGATAGGCTCGTCGCCTCCCCACCACTCGGTCTCATCGTGCACCTGCGCAGGGACGGAAATATTGGTGTCTGGGGCAGTGACGGAAATCTGGGCAATAGCAGGTACCGCGGTCTCTTGAGATGTCTGGGATGTTTGGGACGTCTGGGGCGTCTCTGAGTCGCCTGTCGTCGAGGGTGCGCCTTGTTCATCTTCAATGCAGTTTTCGGCATCATCAATCGCCGCCTCGTCCACCATGAGCTGGCTGTTTTCTTCTCTTAGTCGCGACAACATCGCAGCCGGGTCAAATTGCTTTGCTGCCGATGCATCTTCACCAGGCGCCGGAAAGTGTAGGCTACGCTGGCTAAAGCTAGACGCCCGGCTTTGTGGTACCTTGGAGCCGAGAAGACTTGTGACCGCCTCAAGACTACCGTGGATCGAGGCGGCTACAGATGTACCGGATATGTGACGGTGGTGGTTCGGCTTTGGGGGCTGAACGTTGGGACTCTTCTTCGGCTTTGTCTTTCTTTGTGGGTTCCAGACGTCAATTTCGATACAGCGGCAGTTGTGTTGGAGGACCTGTCCATGTTAGATACTAGACATACTCTCGCATTTTTTTTAATTTGTTTTTGCAGCTGCTGCACTTGGGACACTGACTTTTTGGTATTCCGAGACCTCTGCTGTCGACGAAAGTTGGTTTCCGGATAGGTAGGTGTTGTGGCTACTGCTGATAAAATAGTGCGAAATGGGTAAAGACATGTCCATGATTTCGTCGAGTGCTGGTGGTCGCGACGCATTGCAGCTGTACATGTGTTGCCAGATTTGAAGAAAATCTTCAAAGTGGTACCGTTCCTTGTCCAGTGCCACTGTCAGCACCTCACCCTGTGTGCGCTCCAGAAACATGGACAGTTTCTCTCGCGTCAGATACGGCCGTGGAACGCCCGGGATTGAGAGACGCCTGTTATGAAAGGTGTGGGAAAAGGTGGTATTAGACCGGCCACAGAGGGTGCGAAAGATGCCCTCGAGCTGGTTCTGGATGTTGTCACCAAGGGAGAAGATAGGGCTGGTGGGCCGCATGGGAATCGAACGATCATAGTGTTGGCCTTTGTACGTAGGAGAGATGAGTGTCGTGGTGCCAACCATCCTGTGTATCGCACTGAGGCCGATCTGGTTCACATCGGAAACCGGCATCAACGTGGGCCGGTCGCCACGCCGGCGAGGCTGGATCATTTGTTAGCTATATTGCTCAGAGGACAGGACAAAGATAGAGTGTAAACCGCGGGGGAACAAACAAAGGTGAAGCACATGGCGCCAAAAAAGGGAGCCGTCGCCCTAAGGGCCGGCGCGGGGACGGGAGAGTCGTCAAGCTTAAATAGCCCAAGCCGCTACGGCGGACAAGTGTGAAAAAGGACCCTGGCGGTTGTCGATCGGCGTAGTTAGCACCGCGTCGCCTTGGGTGTGTCTGTTCTGCTATTTGCTGTTTGCTGTTTCGCTGTTCGGCTTGTCGACGTTAAACGTTTGTTTCGCTCAATGCCATGTTCTTGTCTTGGGTTGACCGTTGCAGCGACGCGGAAGTTGAGGAGCTGTCGTGCACTTGCGTCAAAGTGTAGAAACCTGCAGGAGTGCAACTGATTCGCACTTTGTGGTGTTGGATTGGCTTTGCTGGTGTTGTTGGGATTGCAATAAACAGACGAGATGGGGCATGGGAGAAGGTGGAAAGAATAGAAAACGAGAGGAGAGGTGACAGAAGAGGAGATATGAAAGGAGGAAAGCAATTAAGGAAAGAAGGGAAGGAGGGTGAGATTTTCTAATCAACAATCGGGGAAAGCGCGATGGGCAGACACTGCGGCACTCTTGCTACATACATATCTTACATACTGTACAGTATGTAGCTATGGATTCCCCACCGATCGCTCCTTCTGTGTCGGGTCGACGTGCAGCGGCTCTCTCTCAGGTGCAGACTCACAGCCTCGACTCCCAACTGGGCTTGGGCGAAGCTGATTCGGTGACGAAGAGTCGAAATGGGGCGAGCGCCGCTACTGCATGCACGAAGGCTGACAGGACAGAGGGAGGGCAGATGCAGAGACGAAGAGGGAAGAGGAAAGAGACTGACATCTACAGGGGTGTTACGCTGAGCAAAGTTATGTAATCGATAATAGGGGCGGCGGACGACAGAACAGGCAAGACCAGGGCGGAACGGCCCAGACTTGTGTTGGTGCTTGTTCTTTACAATGGGGTAGTTCTAGCTAGACGGCAGGAATCATCAAAAGCAGTAGAGAAAACCAATAGAGTAACGGTGACAAGGAAGGAGCGACCGTCAGCACGAGTGCAACTCTCACTGCCAGAAACGTGAGAAACAGCCAGAGGCTGACCAAACAGGGCAGGCACTACCGGATGCCCAGAAGGCTGCGCCTCATAGCCGACCAAAACAGCAAATGTGTGGATGCTAGAGCAGTGAGACGAATTAAACATAGCATAGCATGGTGGTAATGGTGGTATCGGGGTGGTGATGGACAGCTGTGTTGTATTTTTGTCAAAAGACAGCGATGCACAGGGTATTACAAAGCGTGAGTGTAAGTCGCTGAAGATCATTGGAAGCTGTTGGAGGCGATTTGGGCGTAATACGACAGATACGGATTCCTTCCTTTTTTAGATCTGTACACAGATCAGATGGTGTTCAAGACAGTCTCTGAGTCGGAGTGGTCGTGTTCTTTGATCAATCTACGGAAGGAGCGACCGATCAATGACGTAACGACGTCGCCCTATTCTGGTATCATGACACCGCACTGGCCTCCAGCGATTCAGCCTGGCCATGCTGTCGCAAATCAAACGCGTCCAACCAAGCACCCTGTACGGAGTACTCAAGCGACAAAACACAGAGACTCGACCTCAGCTCCCGTCGCTAGCACAGCCTGAATAACTCATGGGGTTACTTTAGCGTAGCCATTCCAACAATATTGACCGAGCCTGTCTTTCTTCGTCCTGGCGACGCCGACGACACTCTCGGATGCCCACAACCACCCAAAATTAAACAGCAAATCAAATCCGACAGACGCAGAGCATGTACTTTGAAAGCGAGGCTGAAGTGCGCTCTTGGGGGTTTCGCCACGTCTTTACCTGGACGGATGCCCCGTAAGTACAGAGCAGTCTTGCCCCCGGACAGCCTTACAGTCTAAATAATTCCACGTAGAAAGTAGCTGATACAACAACTGACCAGCAGAAACGCCTACTACCGCCCACACTCGCATGCAGGGCTGACCACCCATTTGATCGTCCGCGGTCAACTGACAATCGCCTATCCAGACGCCGCCGACCGCGCAGAGAAGACTGTCCACGGCGTCGGTGAGAGGCTGGATGTGGACGCCGGCAAGAGGCACGAGGTCTGGGTCGGGCCAGAAGGCTGCACCTATGTGATTGGAGAGTAGCCGTGGTTGGTGTGTCAAGTAAGGATAGACTAAGGCCTTGGATCTCGGGCTTGCACAGCCTCGCTGTGCTTACTTTGCGGCGACATGCGACAACACCTTGTGCAGCAGATGTGCAGCTGTAGAAGTCGGCTGATTGGGGAACACAGTGTCTGCTTGAGTCAATGCAGGTACGTGCAGTGAGAAACACGAAGTATGTCCCGTGATGCAGACTGCAACAGCCGTTGTGCTTTAAGGAGGCAACTTGTTTTGTGCTGTTTTTTGTAATTGTGCTGTTTTTACAAAGGATATTTATTTCTGATTTTGCTACATCATTCAGTAATTAACTCCTTTAAAGGAGTATATTTAAAGTGCATAAACATCAATTATACAATGTTTCAAGTTTTGAAATATCATTAAATACAATTAAAATATAAAGCGATATTGGTACTCTTACTAAAAATACACAAATCACAGAAACCAACCTGGTATTAACTCCTTATATGATATACCGTGTCGTCGTTATGCATGTTGTCCAGGCCCGTGCCTGGCCGTACAAGTGTCCCGCCCTGAGTGCAATGCAAAAACTCCAACTATACAGAGATACTGAAACACAAATCAAGACGCGAAAAAAGAGAGAACGACAACAAAACACAAGAGAAGAGATGAGAAACGCCGTTCTATACCATATGCATCAAGGCTGCAGTGCTACCGATTCCGTAGCTTCGTCCATCCGCTCGTGCCGCTGTTTTTGGGCCGGCGGTCTTTGTCAGGTGTTCCGGAGTCAGGACTGCTTGTTCCTGCCCCCCCTGTTGTCCCTGCCGCCCCTGCTGCCCCTCCGCGGTCGGGCGTCAATCTCTGAGCCATGCGCGCATTCGAGACTGGCACTGGCATATTCTCGCGGTACAACAGACTGGCCACGGACTCGTCCATGACAGTGGCTACACTCTCAACGCCGTATAGCCGCTTCTCTGGCACACGGCTGCCGACAATAATGCCGCCGTTTCTGCCCATGCCACCCTGCTGCCTGCCGCTGCCACTATTACTGCCAGGCAGCGGCGATCTTTGGTTGACAGGAGACGTGACAACCCGCTTCAGCACGCCGTCTGCCATGCGCTGCTGGTCTTCGTCCTCCACGGCCCATGCATCGTCTTCCAGCACTTCCCAGTCGGGAATGATGGTCTCGCTGCTGAGCTTTGTCTTGAGCCGGTCACTGAGCCGGTTTATCCCCGGAAGTTTGAAGCTCTGAACAATGTCGTCACCAAGAAACGTGTGTGTTGTACCGTGTGAGTAGCGGCCTATTGATAGTGGCGGTGTAGGGCCGCTGGCGTTCGCATTGTTACCGGTACCGGTACGTGCTGGGCTCGGACTCGTTGTGCCATTCCGCGTTGGCGAAGGGGACATGGCGGGGGTCGATGTCGGTGAAAAGATGCGCCCGCCTGCATTGCTGTTGTTCTGACTGCTTATCAAGAGGTTGTAGAGATTGCGGCCCATACTGAAAACATCGTCAAAAGATGCCTTGCCCTCATTCGCTGCTATCGGGACACCCTGGGAGCAGCACGCCCACGCAATATTGTAGGCTAACAGTGTGACACCCTCGAGAAAAGTGCCATAAACCGGGCCGTCGTCTCTTGCGAGAGTACCCAGCGGCTTGTCGATGTATAGCGGCCGCGCCCGCGGCACGTGCTGGAAGGAGCCGCCCGTCTGCGGATCGGACGGCAGATGTGCGACTGCCGCCGGTGCGGCTGCGCCAGGATGTAGGCTGGCTGTGCCGGGAAACGGGACTTCCCCGTGAGAGTATGAAGAGGTGAGTGTGAAGATGGTGGGTCGTGGGTAGTCGCGGTGCGGCAGTGTGATTTCTGCAGGCAGGCGGATTGAGAGGTAGTGGCAGGTGAGCACGAGAATGTGTGTAATGTGGGCAAGGCTCGTCGAGACGACTTCGTGCGGCAGGTTGTTCATGTTGAAGGGATCAATGACTTCGAAGCCACCGATTTCGTAGCGGGTCGAGTTGGCACCGAGCACACCGCCGCGGCGGTCGTCGATGCGGCGCAGGCCATAGAGCCTTGATGCCTCGAGACACAGGAACCCACGCGTTGCCGTCATCGATTCGTAGCTTTGGTTCCACTTGTACTTGGTCATAGAGATGGACCGCTCGACATCGGCCTGCATGCGCTGGCGCCGTGCGGCCGTGCCATTAGCCGCTGCCGCCAGGTCGGAGCGCCGCTGCCTCAAGAGTTCCCGCTGTCGATCGAGCTCTTTGCGTGTCGCCTCCAGCTCGCGCCGGATCTTTCGTGCTCGTGCGGTGGCATCGTTTGTTCTTTGTAGGCATTCCTGTCGTTCGGTCGCAAGTGTCTCGAGCTGTATTCGTGGGGCTGCTGTGCTTTTATCTGGGTCTGTATCGGTGCCTGCATTTGGGGGAAAGCCCAGTTCGGCATTGACCTGCTGCTCGAGCTTTTCGTTCTGGATGAGAGCGACAGCGTGTGCTATGCGCGGCTCGTAGAGCTCGTTGCGGGCATGGACGGTGCACAGAAAAGGCAGCTTCTGCGGGTGCTGGGGCCTGCCGCAGATGTCGCAGCCCATCGTGTCGGCGTATCGGCGTGATCGAGTGGTCGGGACAGGATTATTCCATTTGAAGATTTGTCGATATTTATCGAGATTCGAGTATTGTCAAATATTTCTGCAGTAAAACGTGGTTGGCCAAGGTGCAAGGCTGGACGGAGTTGCAAATATGAGATGTGAAAGGTAGGAACAAAGGTAATGGTTGGAAGGCATAAGAGCTTCCTGCCTATCAGCCGTACAGCCACCACTGATGGTCACGTCACAGAGTCACAAGCCTGTAGTATCCGGCCAATCATAGGCCGGCGCACCCACCATTGCCACTTTATTTAGGGCCAGCCGTAGTTGCTAATCACTGCGTGTAGCCTTACGCTTGTGCCTTGCGGGGCAGGCTGCGATTGCACAGGAGCCAAGATACAGGGCCTTGATAGTGCACAAAGGGTAAATTTAGTGCTAATTAGTGTACAAATAGTGTCAGAATGGCATGCGAATAGTGTAAGAAAGCTACTGCACCCCGCCATCCCCACTGTAACGCTGGGATAAGCAGCGAGCACACCCACTAAAAGATATGAAAAGGGTCGAGATCATATGACAGCGCGTGCAGCTGTGCAGAGTTTGGAAGGAGCAACCACGCGAACGCGTGCCTGCATATTTGACGACCATCGCTGTGACTTCCGTATTGGGAACCGACTGCATGGATGAGCATGTCATATTGCACATTCGTTTTGCAGCTTCACAGCCTGTTAGCCTTTAAGATCTTCAGATTGGCAGACTTCAAGCTTATGTCCATTGCCACCAGCGACTATTCTGTGCAAGATCTACGCTTGATTGTCTCTCGCGACAATTGACCCACCGTCTTATATCGTCTCCTTTTCACCTATTCATGCCACTCCGGTCCTGATATATCGCCTGGTTCTGTGCATCTGGCCCAGTTCACGGCCCCAAACGCCATCTTGAAGACGGCCTATATCCTCAGCTACGAACTGATTACATCGGTCACTAGAATATCGCACACAGCCCATCCCATCACCGACGACATGGATGTCGACGACGGAACTGCAGCGGCGGCAGACCCGACCCTGCCCGTGGCCACTACAGAGGCCGATGAGGTTGTACACCAGCCAAGAATAGTCGAGCCGCAGCAGCAGCAGCAGGCTAGAGACCTGCGGGCTTCGGTTAGGACGCCGGAGCTGCAGACTACTTTGCCGCACCGCCAAGCTGTCCAGGGCAATGGCAACAGCAAGACTAACGGTATTGCCAACGGCAATGCTAACGGCAATGCCCTGCTAAACCACCCTCAGCTGCAACCACGCGGCAGCCAGGTCCGCGAGTCGTCACCGGGGCACATTCCGCCGTTTGACTGGGAAGAGTTTGAAGCCCGCTATGAACGGGCTCTGGCCGACATGAACGGCGAGGAGAAGGAGCTGCTGGAAGAGTTTGAGCAATTGGTGAATGTGAGTCTGCAAAACCTGCCTCTGTAGTGCTTTGCTGATATACTGACTGATAGTACTTTAATGTCTGGGCGTCTGCTGCGTCTGCCCACGACGACGAGCGTGCCATCAAACGGTATGGTTTTGTCCCCGTGTTTCTGGGTTGTATGCTTACTGACAATCAGCCTGCAAACGCGCGAACGCTATGTGAGAATAGCCGAGCAGAGTCTGGGACAGCGGAAACAGCACTGTAAGTGCTTGCTAAGATATTTAACCATTATGCCATCTATTTGTTGTCTAACCCTTTAGTGACCGAGGTTGTGCGTGCCTTTCAGAGCGCCTTGGCCCTGCTCAGCCAGCCATAAGGCCGGGGCCGTCGCCATACACACTTGCGATGTGTTCATCGGCCAGATAACTTAGCCTACCGGCATATAGCCTCGCTAGCCAGGCTGCCTGCATTGTCTTGCACATTTTGTCTACATTCTTCTGCATCTTCCTCGCATGTTTTCTCTGCCTTCTGCTATTCACGAATTTTCACGATGTTACGACCTCTACGGGTAGATAGATAGCTCTCAAACTGCCTTATTTTATGCGATCAATAAAATACAGCTTATTTCCAGCTTTCAACTTTTCTTTGAAACAAACACAGCATTTCATGTCGATTAGAGATTTTGATATTACAAGGTGCTGTCTAGGCAGAAATTGTCACGTGACCACACCCGAGCTACAAAACCGCGTGCTGGAGCTCTACCGCGTCCAATTTTCCTCCCCTTTAATTTTCGACGACCTCGCAATTGCACAAGGATGTCCGTGTTTGCAGACATCCGGGTGCCAGAAATATCTCGGGTAGGTTTCATCTACCTCTCTTATTCTCTATTTTCTTGCTAACAATCTAGGATGAGCTATTTGCATTCCACGCGTCGCACTTTGCCAATGTGTCTGTCGCCAAGTTTGGAGTGAGCTTTATCGGGCTTCAAGTGCCGCCCGCGCCAGTCCAGACCGAGCCAGCAGAGGCCGTTGATGAAGAATTCTACGACGAGTATGAGTATGGGGAGGGTGAAGAGGAGGACTATGGAGATTACGACGAGCCTCTCGACCCGTCGGTCGCCCACCTCGTGCCCGACTTTGACTTTGCCAATGCGGTAGAAGTAGGAGACGCAAAGCCGGCGACCGATACGAACGAAAGCCGGAACATCACCAGCAACGAACGTAACGAAGCTAAAAACAACGAAAATCACGACGAGAAAGAAGATGACGCTGAAGACGGAGAAATCCCGGAAGAAAGTGCTGGCCCAAAGCCGAAAAAGAAGAAGCGGCGAAAGAAGAAGAACGGTGCTGGCAACAAGACGGGCAGCAGCAATACGGCCGCCGGAAGCAGCAACGGCACTGAACACGACAAGGCAGGTCGACGAGACAGGCAGGGCAGGCCACACAAGCCCGACTTGCGCAAGCGGACATGGGACGTCGTCGACAAGGGCATCGGCAGCCTCGACTATGACGACACCGAGACCGACCCTGGATGTATGCCGGCGCCATCCCAGCGTCGCCGCATACAGTACGAAGACTGAGTGAGTCGCGCCCCTTTTTATGCTACCTGTTACTTTGCCTTGCTGCTATTTTCTTGCCGCGCTCTACATGATGAGAACCTATTGTATCGTCATCCTTAGGCGGAAATCCTACCTGGAGAGACAGTGGCCTGTGTGGTTGGAGGCGGCCGCCCACTCGGACTGATGACCCAGCTTTGTTGACTTTGCCAGCACCTCGGGGTCCGTGATCGTTGTGTCCACCGTCTCTGTCTGCACGTCAGCGTCTCTGTTCTCCCTGGGAACGACCGGGAACATGTCGAAACATAATAATCTTCTCTCTGATATCATGAGCCTTTCCACGTTTGCGAGAACACTGTTTAACTTGAGTCGAGTGCATCTGCTAACATTATAGGCCGCTATCGCCCATCTTACTCCTCCCCTTTTCCTTCTATTTTCCAGTCTCATGATACCCTTTTGATTTGCCGTTCTGTCATGAAAATGGTGATGCCATATGACTTGGACATTGCCTCATGTTGTATATTTTGAACTAGAACCACTTGAAATTTAAATTCCTTGCGACTGTCTGATCGAGTGAACATCATAATTACCCTACTATTGTCAATATTATACATACCTGTAGCGGCCGATAGCCCCGAGTGATGAATAAGCAAAATCATACACCTTCTCCACAATATGAAGAACCAGCCAATGGGAGTACTTGACTATACTCCACTGCTCCTTTGTCCTCCACTGATCCCTGGGCTGAGAGCTAGTGACACCAACCGCCGTAATTTTCGAACCTTGCCTTGTGCTGTGAGTTCTGCCGTAACCCTTTTACCCCTCTAAAAACGTCAACCTTTTTTTCTGGGGCGAAAACGAGGCACCGGCCAACGACGACGACGACACCGGCGAGCACAGGAGCACAGACTGCATACCGCAACACAGCACCGAGAAACGACACACGCACAAACAGCAGCTGAAGCAGCATTTTATAGCTACTAATACATAAGTAATCTACACCACCTCGAGATAGCCGGCGGGACATTATCCACTCGGTTTTTTTCTTGTTTATTTTGATATCTACGGCACGTCGACCTTGCACCCTCGGCGCGCAAGATATATACGCCGACCATCGACGACTGACGATTGACGACGCTGTCACGCCTGGTCGACGACTGCCCAGCCACCGACAGTCGCGTCTTTGGACAGGGCACAACAAAGGCGACACACGTGGCGGACCGAGGCGATACTGACTCACGAGCTCGATACGACACGGTGCAGCCGGGAGGACGTCTCTTTCTTAGCATTAGCAACTCGCACACACACACGTCTTCACCCACACAACACAACCAAACCGCCACCATGTCGCGCGTCTACGCCAACGTCAACCAGAACATGCCTCGCGCATACTGGGACTACGACAGCGTCAACATCAGCTGGGGCGTCCTCGAGAACTACGAGGTCGTCCGCAAGATTGGTATGCTTTGGGATGAGATTGGACGTCTAGGGGATTGCACTGTACTAACTCTACCGGACAGGCCGTGGCAAATACTCCGAGGTCTTTGAGGGCATCAATGTCGTCAACTATCAAAAGTGCGTCATCAAGGTCCTCAAGCCCGTCAAGAAGAAGAAGATCAAGCGCGAGATCAAGATCCTCCAGAACCTCTCGGGCGGCCCCAACATTGTCGCCCTGCTGGACGTCGTGCGCGACTCGCAGAGCAAGACCCCGTCGCTTGTCTTTGAGTGTGTTAACAACACCGACTTCCGCGCGCTCTACCCCAAGTTCACCGACATTGATGTGCGCTTCTACATCCTGGAGCTGCTCAAGGCCCTCGACTACTGCCACAGCAAGGGCATCATGCACCGCGACGTCAAGCCTCACAACGTTATGATCGACCATGAGAACCGTAAGCTGCGCCTGATCGACTGGGGCCTGGCCGAGTTCTACCACCCGGGCACCGAGTACAACGTGCGCGTCGCGTCTCGCTATTTCAAGGGGCCTGAGCTGCTCGTCGACTTCCAGGAGTACGACTACAGCCTGGACATGTGGTCGCTGGGTGCCATGTTTGCCAGCATGATCTTCCGCAAGGAGCCCTTCTTCCACGGCAACTCCAACTCGGACCAGCTCGTCAAGATCGCCAAGGTCCTCGGCACCGACGACTTGTTCGACTACCTCGACCGCTACGAGATTGAGCTGGACACCCAGTACGACGACATCCTCGGTCGTTTCCAGAAGAAGCCCTGGCACAGCTTTGTCAACAGCGAGAACCAACGGTTCGTCACTAACGAGGCTATTGACTTTTTGGACAAGCTCCTCAGATACGACCACGCAGTACGTTTTCTTCGTGTATTTCTTTTTTGAAGTTTTTATTAAAAAAACCCCTTCACACACCGAAACTAACAGTCCAGGAACGCCTGACGGCCCAGGAGGCAATGCTGCACGCCTACTTTGACCCCGTGCGCGATGCCGGTACGCGCGAGCGCCTCATGGCATCAACAGCGGCTGCAGCGGCGCAGTCTTCCTAAGTGTTCGTGCCTCCCCCCGGGTGTACGTGCCCCGGTAGTAGGTGCTTGCTGTCTCAGCTGCTGGACGCTTTTGCCTTTTTACCCGGTTCTCGGTTCTAGGCGTCATCCATCCCGCCGACTCGGAAATCACAACCAAGATACCCGGCGAGTCCTCTCCCCCTCATACCTGTCTACGCTCATCGGCTGTGTCTGTCTACTTTTTTATTCTTCTACTCTCTACATCTTTATGTCTACTCTTCTTATCGTCTGTCTGTTCGTTTTTTTCCTTTGCCTGACTTAATTTACCATCATTTACTATCACGTCTTTCTACTCTCTACTTTGTTATTATTACCATGTCCCATGTCTTCATGTAATGTCCTCATCTTTCTTGTAACGCTTCGGTTTCCTGGCTCCTTTCTGTACTGCTTCCTGTATTGGTTCACGTCTGCTTATATATCAAAACAAATCATCACGTGCTGTAACACTGTAACAACAGTAACTCGTAAATTTCAGTTCGGCAAATGATATATTCGTCTATCGGTCATCTATCATTCATCATCCATTATCTATGCACACTTGAAGCAGAACTCGCGCTCGCATCGGAAGCCGTCCTGGCCGCACCGCCGCATCGTGCCGCCTGGTGTCTGGACCAGCGACTGCACCGAGCTGACGGATCCGCTTGGGCTGGTGTCTGCACCTGCACCCGAAAACAGCTTCGTCCCGGAAGAGAGCTTGGTGTTGGAAAACTTGACCGGACTCGGCGTCCGCAAGACCGACCTTGCGAGAGGCGACGCCCGACCGCTACCGAGACCAAATGGAATCGGACTGCCCCTGCCGCTGCCTGGAATGACAACAAATCTGGCAGTCGTCAGCGGCGTCGTCGAAGCAGCAGCAGCCATGCCTCTAGTAGGCGAGAGCCGGCTTGGTGAGTGAGTGGGTGATCGATGTTGTAGTGACGGGGATCGCGCCGGTGACATCCGAGAGCCTCCCAGCCCGGCAACCCCGACAAGCTGTGACGAGATGGCGGCCTGGACAACACTATAGTCACTATCGCTGTCTTTGTCATCATCGCCATCATCATCGTCCACGTCATCATCCGAAACAAGAGTAATGATGCTGCTGCTCAAATTGGCATCGCTGTCGGGGATCTCAGACTGCAGTGAAGAACGAGGCCCATATGTCCGGCTGCTAGTAGAAGCGGTGGTAGGGTTGGAGCTGGGAATTGTGGCCTCGCTGTCGGGGATCTCGGCACGGCCAGACTTGAGAGTCGGTGGCGACTTGGGTAGATGGAGTAATGGCCGCGGCACTTCTTCTGAAGGCTGAGACGGTTGTAAAGGCTGGGACAGCTGTGGCAGCTGTGGCAGCTCTTGGCCGCCTGCATACGGTGGCGGCCCATCGACGACGGCGGGGACTTTCCTTGGCCTACCGACACGGCGCTTCTGCTGAAACTGTGTCACGGATTGCCATAGCGGCGGCGACATTATCTGGGCTGGCGATTTGGAGTTGGATGGCGTCGGCGCCGGCGTAGCAGTTGCAGGACGTGATTTTGGCCCGCTGGCCGGGCTACTTTGTACAGCACTTGGTGTGTTGTTGTTGCTGTCACCCCCTGCATCCCTGACCTTCTTTGGGCGGCCTACCCGGCGTTTTCCGGGTTGTGGTGCAGACTGAATAGATTTGGGCACCTCCTGGGTTGGCGGTTTTGACGGAGTCAAATTTATGGGGATTGACTGCGGGCTGCCGGCGAGAAGGACCGGCTTCTTTCCTTGACCACTGGCAGTCCCCTGGCCCGGCCCCGACGGGGTGTCTATTGCTGTTGAGACGACGCCTTCTGGGTCTCTGATCTTCTTGGGCCGCCCGACCGGCCGCTTTATAGGCTTCGGTGCTGATTGAGTATCGGAATCCGCTGTCATCTCTTGAGTTGGAGGCTTCGAAGGCGTAGATGCCATTGATCGGGGCTGGGGGCTGCTGAACGGCACCTCTTGCCCATTGATATTTTCGGTTGTTGGGGTACCGGCAGTTGAAGTTGAAGCTGCATTTTCTGGTGCCTTTATCTTCCTTGGCCGCCCAACACTGCGCTTTGGAGGAAACGCCGGTGGTGGCTGTGCCGCTTCGGGCACTGGCGACACTTGCTTTTGTGCTGATACTGGTGTTGGGTCCCGTGGTGGAGGTCTGGACGGAGCCATTATCGACACGGTGCTTGGAGTAGTGAAGATTACTGGACCAGATCTGGTCGGCTGCGTTTTTGTTGTCGACCCCTTCTCGCTGATGGGATGCTTTCTTGGCCGGCCTGGCCCTCTCTTTTTCTCAGTTGTTGGCGTCTCCGTGGCACTGTTTGCTACAATAGCGGTCCCTGCCGATCTCGATGCTGCAATATTGGTATTTTCTCTCTTCAGACCAAAGTCCTCGTCATCGGAAAATGCATAGCTGGGGTCCATTGTGTTTCTGGAAAACGTTTCTTTGTTATCAGCAGAGGCCGCATTTGCTGCGATGTCTCTTGACGGGTGGTTGCTATCCTTGAGGGAAGTTGGCGCTGCGGTAGCGTTCGGTTGTGGAACGGTAGAGAGTATACTGGATGGTGGTGGTGGCAATCCCGAGACTGCGCCGGCCAAAGGTAATGATGACGCTGCAGGCAACGAAGGAGAACCTGTCGACGCCGGGCCAGGGCTGAGGCCTGTCCAGTTTGACGCTCTCCGCCGCGGTGTATATTTCCGGTGGCTGAACTTGAGAATGGGTTCTGAGGTGTCCATGAGGAGATTGTCCTCGTTGTCATTGTCATCCATACCGAGCTCCGCACGGCCGCCCTCTGCGCTTTTGCCGGACCTGGCGCTTGCCACCTTGCCAAAGCTTTCTGGTAACGACTTGCGGAATATTTCCCGGTGTGGCACAGAGTAGACTATTCTTGGTGGCTGGACTGCATGACTAGGAGGTTTTGGAGTGCTGAATGCATCATCTGGGATCGTGGGAGCAGCCCAGGTCGGGTCGACGGGCTCATCATCCAGCATGGCCGACTTTGCGTCTGATGTGATCTTCTCTGTTGGCTCTTTTGCTGCCAGAATAGGCCCAGTAGACAGCAGGCTGAGTCCACGGCCAATCTCCTCGGCACTTTTGCCATTCCGACGCACATCGTTGGCGCCGTCGTCGTCGTCGTCCTCCACATCCTCCTCTGCAAGGATCGAGGTGATGTGTCCATTGTCGACCTCGATTTCGTCGGTGTAAAAGTTGATCTCGTCGCCCGTGTCACCAAAGTCTTTGCTATACTTTTCAAACAGCAGCTCAAAGGCCGACTTGAGCCTGTTGTCGGCCACGGCCCGGGACTTTTGAATGCGGTACTGAGGGTTCAGTTTCATCGCATAGTCCTCTGGGTCCATGGCAATCTCATCCTCGTCGTCGCCTTCGTCGTCTTCATTCTCGGTGCCATCCCATTCAGCGTCGGTCTTGCTCTTCTTCACACCCGTGTTCTTGCTGTTGTAGTCCATAGGCATGGCGTAGTTGGCAAAGTCGTCGTGAGGCGCGCGGCCATGCCGGGCGCGCTTGGCTGGGGGTTCCATGATGGGCCCATTTGCTTTTGTAGCTATTTTGATTCTGATTTGAATTGAATTTATTGGCGAATAGACACATATGTTATAAATTATCGAAGAAATAAGCCATTTTGACGAGGCTGAGCTTCATTGGTGATTGCGACAGACATGACGTCGAATTCAAATATTTGGACGCGATGTCTCATTTGGCAGGCCAACGCGACCACACGTGACTACACACGTGCTAAGCCAGCCTATCTTTTGGTGCATCTCATCATCGACTTTCAGAGGGGTCAGGTGGGTACAGGCATCTGACAGCACTATCATCTACACATCTGACGACATCAACCAAGACAACGACTGGGACTTTATCAGCACCACGCGCAGAAGATATACGATACGTACTGGAGTCTTTCTGATAAACTACAACCAAACAATGCCCGAGTCGACGGGCGCATCACGACAGCGACCATGTATTGCCAGAAATGCCGGACGCCGTTGAAGCTCGACAGCTCTCTGGAAGACCTCAACCCAGCAGCTTATGATCTCCTAGTTGGTATGACTGAACATATGGATTCGAAGGCACTCCTTTTGCGACCTATTAGCTGACGTTATAGCCACATCATCACAATCACCACAGCGGAAGCAACAGCCATCACGACCTGTCAACGCCCCCGATGCCGACCGGCGAGCTCTCTACGACCAGGTCTCCAAAAATGCATCACCACCCGCATTCAGACGATACGGCGGGAACACCATGCGTGGCGACGGACTGAAGCGCGAGATATCACCCATGGACTCATTTGTCCTGCTTTCCGAATCAACACTGGGAACCCCCAACAGCCAAGGAGCCGTACAACGACAACAGGGGCGAGGGCCAGGAGGGCCTGGGCCGGGGACAGCAGGAAATGGATACAGCTCGATGCCGCCAATGCAGCAGTACGACCGACAGGCAGGAAGTGGGAGCGGAGGCGAGAACGACAACGGCGGGTATGGAGATGACGAAGACCCGGGCAAAGCGCACGGCATGGAGCGCATCTCGAAGCTGTTTGAGATACTGTCGGCACGCTCTGATGTCGACCACCCCGTCTGTGTCGAGTGCACCGAGATGCTTGTCGACGGACTGCAGAAGCGGCTCGAGGACGCGACACACGAACGCGACGCATACGTAGCGTTTTTGAAAAAGACGCAGGCAGATGCACCGACGGCCGAGGAGCTGCAGGCACAAGCCAAGGCTCTCGTTGCGGCGAAAAAGGAGGAGGACGAGGCCATGTCCGAGCTGATGCAGCTGGAAAAGGACAAGGCCGCACTGGACGGCGAGATCCGTGCGCTCGAGCTGGAGTCGCGCAAGCTCGACCGCGAAGAGGAGCAGTTCTGGCGCGAGCGCAACGCCTTTGCCACGAAACTAGCCGACTTCCAGAACGAGCGCGACAGCATCAACGCCAAGTATGACCACGACGCGCGGCTGCTGGAGAGGCTGCAGCGGTCCAACGTCTACAACGACACATTTTGCATTAGTCACGACGGCACCTTCGCCACAATCAACGGCCTGCGGCTGGGCCGGCTGTCAACGCGGCCTGTGGACTGGCCCGAGATCAATGCCGCCTGGGGCCACGCCCTGCTGCTTCTAGTCACAGTTGCCGACAAGCTTGGCTTCCGGTTTGAAAACTACGAGCCGCTGCCTATGGGATCGACATCACGGATTGTGCGATACGAGCCACTGTCGCCGGCACCCATCCGTGGGGGCGGCAGCGGTGGCGGCGTCGGGTTTGGTAGCGGTGGCGGTGCCGCGAGTGTCTTGTCGCAGTTCTCGATGCAGCGGCCAGCCGCGCCCAAAAAAACCGTGCTGGAGCTCTACTCGTCGGGCGACATGCCGCTGGGTCTGACATTTATTCACCGCAGGTTTGACTATGCCATGGTTGCGTTTCTGGAGCTTGTGCGACAGCTGGGTGTCTTTGTACACCAGCAGACGTCGGCCGAGGGCCAGCAGCCGCTCAGTTTGCCGTACCTCATCGAGGGCGACAAGATTGGCGATGTGAGCATCAAGCTGGGCATCGCACAGGACGACGGATGGACCAAGGCGTGCAAGCTGACGCTGACCTGTTGCAAGTTCTTGTTGGCGCATGCGAGCAATGTCAACTCGTCTGGTCGGGTGTAGTGTGTGCTATGGGGGGTGGTAGGCCGCCTGGTTTTCGGGTTTGGCTCTCGATTGTTTTACTTTTTTTTCTTCCGGAAATCATGGCAAATTAATGACAGCATGGCGTACTCAGAATGGAATGCTTTCGGTCCTTCGTTGTTTCTACTTTTGGTGTTCACATATATTTCACTTGGTCGGGGAGGGCGGCGTTTATTTTGTCATGTTATGGGTTTTCTCCAGGCTGCCAGCCAGTCCAATCAATATATTTTAGAGTACAGTATCACGCATTCTTTGCTGTGTTTCATTCGCTCTCTCTTTGCTGTGTTTCATTCGCTCTCTCTTTGCTGTGTTTCATTCGCTCTCTCTTTGCTGTGTTTCATTCGCTCTCTGATAGTCAACATCACAGGCTGCCGTACAACACCAGCGGCCGAATGCAACGCAACCTGGATGGCAATTTTTCATTCATTTTTTCCCGCTTCTTTGCCAAACGTTCTCTGTGGGCAAAACTTGCCGGAAACACTTGTGCACCAACTCGCGTCATCGATGCTAAGCTCCATGTCCAATAGCTCTCTGGATTCGAACAAAGAGCTGGAAGCTGGAGCTGCCACCCCGACAAAGAAACGCAGTCGGCCTTGACTAAGGTTTGAAAAGACGATGGTGTAGAGTACATGTGATCGAGTCGATCGGCGGGCCGGTCTAGTCGTTTTTTGTGAGACCTCTGGATTAATTTTTTATAGCTAAGAGCTGACTCGGAGAATACTGTGGACATCAGACTTCACTGCTGTGCGTCACCCAAACAGCTACGTGGTTGATGGCACGACGGATATGTCGCTCGCCGGCGGCTTTGATTGGCACTCGATTCATGCTCTTAGCTCGATACTAAGTCTACCTCACCCATCGCAGCTGAACAACTGCTGACGAGGTCACCAGCTCCGACTATCGACTGCTCGATATCTTTTGCCTTCTGCTGGAAATACCACCATGTCGCTCTTTCAACAGGCCGTGCTGCCGGCGGTATTTATTGTCCGGGCTGAGTGTCGCCTATATCACGGCATGTATAGGTGTGCTGCTAGTCGATATAGGCGATATAGACACAGATGACAAGTCCAGTACTCTTTAGATCAACCACTGGGCTCGTGACCTGCCGGCATGTGCACATCCTCAAAGTGACGACACTCGTCGGCGACGGAGATGTAGAGAGCGTATCGCCAACTTTGACAGCAGTTGAAATATGCAAGCATCTGACATGGCAGCAGAGGCAGTGCTGAATTGAAACTTTAGCTGAAACATGCAACAATAGAGCGACGCACTCGAGCTGTATCAGCACACGCCGGCGCTCTGCGTATGACTGGCTGGCAGGTGTCGTCTACAGAGTTCGATGCCGTAAGCAGAAGCTCCTGTGGATTTATGCTTATGCATGTTGAGACACAGATCTGTAAGTCATTGAGCTGTATTCTGCAATTGGAAAGAGCAACGCAGCGTACCTGCAGTTTCGGTACGATGCCCGGCGTACAGCTAATACAACATAATGTCGGGATACGGCATACGGAATAGGGAAGGAGCGATGGGTACAATGCTGTGCTGCTGATTAACACACGATGCCCAGAGACCGTGGCATGTCTCGGACCGACCTTTTGCCTGAAGAATCCTCAACTGAGCTCCATCAGAAGATTTGGAAGCCCAAATAGTAATGATGATGCAGGGCGTATCGCCGAATCCGTCATTTGCCCCAGTGAGGCCTACAGTAATCGGCAGAGCTCAGTTAGTACATGGTACTAGTCCGCGCCCCATAATTAAGGCCACTGACTCGGTAGGACCCGCTAAACATAGCTCTTTGGCCAATAAGCGCAGATCAATGGCGTCACCCGGCGAACCACTTTCTCCAGTGAGGACGTCATAGGCAGTAATTGTAGTGCAGTAAAAGTACACTTTAGCACCATTAGCACGCTGGACGAGGAAAGGCGCGATCAGGTCAATCCCGCATCTGCCGAGCGCGAGTGAACAAAGCAAGTAATCTATACTCAGTAAGAATGAGGAAAGAGCTCTGCCATAGTACTGTACGGAGTAGATAGAATGTAGAATGACTGCGTCGATCATACCCAGTAGCTCCTGCCGTTTTCGCTTCGCCCTCTGCTCTTCCCGCCCTCATCGCTCGCTCCTTCCGTTCCTGTTTCTTCCAACTTCTACTGAGTACCAGAACGGGCTCTTTGTCAGATCCCTCCTTCCCTCTTCACGGCTTCTGCCTTTCCGTTTAAATTGCCCGCCCTCCCTCCTTCATCCTGCCATCAGACCTCCCCCTCTTGATATCCAACCAGAACCATTCTGCTCTTCTTGCCTCTCCTCTATATTAAGTCGTCTCATTGCCGCTCTCTGCCCTTGCATTGGCACTTGGTTCTTGATATTCAATACGACCACACCACACCACACACCACCGGCCGTCCTCATCCCTGCACCTTGTGTCTCCTCGTCGCCGTCGTGACAACAACAATCTGCAGTCAGCAAAGCAACCGATCTGATATCGACCGTTATCAACTTGCAACATAATCAAACTCGACATTTAAAAGCCGTGTCGATTCCCCCCATTTGATCGTTGGACGTCGCGTGTATTCTCCGACTCCATAATCATCCCCACAACATCCACATTCCTCTTTCAAGCACTTACAACCACCAACAAATACCCTACCCACCTCAACATCTTCAAAATGCAGGCTGGCTCTATCGTTCGCGGCGTCCAGATGCTCTGGATCGTCCTGCTCGTTGCCCTCCTCGGCAATGTCATTTACGACAATGTCAACGGCAGAATGTCTGCCATCAACTATGCCTTGTTCGCCACTGTCATCGCTTGGCTCGCCTGTCTGCTGGGCATTGCTGCTGGCTTCGTCAGCATGCTGACCGAGGGCGTCCTTGCCTATGGCCTGATGCTGCTCGACGCCCTGGCCATCCTGTTCACATTTATCGCTGCCATCGTTCTGCCCGCTAAGCTCAAGGCTGTCGACTGCGGTGGTGACCTGTCGACCGAGAAGCGCGGCTCTGACTGGATCGGCTTCGGTAGCGAGAACCCCGAGAAGCGCTGCCGTGAGCTGCAGGCTAGCACTGTCTTCATGTGGTTCCTGTTTCTCACTCTGGCTGGGTCCCTGGGTCTTGGCCTGGTCACCGGCCGTCGCAGCAACGGCCGTTCGTCTGGTGGCTCCAGCGCCCCTGGCATGTCCCAGGTCCGCGTCTAAGCGCTGCAACTGCCAACATGCGGTTTACGCTAGCCGGCCGTCACACCTATAGGAGGCGACTGTGTCTTTGTGTCTTTTCACAAGAAAGCGAACAAAGCCGCCATAAGTATGGTATGTACAAACTACAAACATTGTACAAAGACAAGTGTCGCCCTTGCCTGCTGTCCCGAATGTAATGTGTATGGGTGATGGATCCAACGAGGAAAATTCCAGGGAATAGGAAGCGCTCTGGAGGAGCTGCTACGGGACACGCGCAACGGTTTGATTGTTTTTGGATAGGCAAAGGGAAACACGATACCTTTCAGCGTTCGTTCACTACTGGTTTTGGAGGTTTTGTTTTGTCTTTTTCATTGGTTTATTATATTTGGGATACTACACGTTTTTGTTATATACACCGGCAAGAGGGTGGCAGTCGACCGGGCTAACCCCTCAACGATAGGCTCGCCGCTCTCATTCTCTTGCCACAGGTTCGGGGTTGGTTAACGGGATGGGTTTTGTTTTAATTTAATTCCAGGTTATTCGCTTGGAAATAGTACAATAATTTTATATTTTGAATTATCCGTCTTTGGTCTCTTGTCGATTCCTGGTGAACACACATTCTACGTCCATCGACTTGATTTTCCCCGTTGTACATACTAATCCTACACATCTCAAGGCAGGTCATCTCCTGGCGTTGTGCACAGACTGTGCGACTCGTTGGACTAGCTTCAATACCAGCTATAACCAATCGCTGTCCATCTCCGTCCCAAATGTGCCCGTCCCGATCGTAAAGTCGTACGAGCCCGGCATATCGAGAAAACCGAGCGACGGCGAAAAGGCCATCGACATCATCGGTTCCGGGTTGGCCTGGTACTGGTACTGCGTGCTCTGAGAATACGGGTGGGCGTGGTTACTGGCATGTTGAGGACGATAGAGACCAGAGAACGGGTGTTGGTTGCTGCCGTACGGCGGGAACGGCGGGTAGTGATGGGGATGCTGTTGCCAGTGCTGGTGCTGGTGCTGGCTGTAACTCTGGTTCTGCTGCTGGCCAGTGGCCACCTTTCCTTCGGGCGAAGCGCCAGCAGAATCGCGGCTCTTGGCCCGGCTCACAGAGGCTCGCCGACCGCTGGCCAGGGCCTTGAACCGGCTCTGGATGACATATGATGTTCGCCGAGGATCGTTGAAGATGTCGATGCCAGGAGGCCCACCGGGGCTGTTCTTGGTATCAATAATCATCTGGATAATATCGGCATACCGCTGTGCGCACGGCCACCGGACCGCCATGTGCCGTAGCGATGTGAGGATTGTTTCCAAGTCGGGCGGCAGCATACATGCGGCCGACGATGACGACGATGCCGCCGAAGTCGACTTGTGCACGGCCGGACACAGCTCGCTAGGGCTGTACTCACCGTGCGTCCACAGGATCACTAGGCTGCGAGCACCGACCCAGACGATAAAGACAAAAATGGGCCCCAAGGCCTGCAGCTCATGGGGCTGGTACATGGACGCGAGTGTGGCCAGGTCGTGGCACACCTGTCGAAGTCGGGTGCGTGCAGTGAGCGACGGCCGGAGGTAGGCTGACGTGGTGGCGGGGAACGAGGCAATCATGTACATGCGGACAAAGATCAAAAGATACGAAGCATACATCATCACGCGCACTGGATTGAACGAGGGCGTGTGATGGGTCGCACGAGGCGATGCGGGTGCTGCTGATATAGCCGGTGGCACGGCCGGCGATGCCTGGTGTCCTGGAATCGGCAGTCCTTCTCGAACAGAGGCCGGCAGGTTGTCAAACCACGCCGTCACCACCGATTCAAAGCTCCGGAAACTGCTCTGCCATTCTTGGCAATGAGCTGGTATGGATACGTTGACAGGCTGGATGAGCAGCTGGTGTGATCGGTCGACGAGCGTCAGCGCGTCAATATAATGGTGCCACAGATTGGTCGAGCAGCTGGCATGGTTGCTGCTCGAGTTGCCCAGGTTGCCATGGTTGTGCAGGCTGCCTCCGCCGACATTACTGTTCAGGTTGCTGCCGCTGCTGCTGAGGTTGGCATAGTTGAAGTTGACCCCGCCGCCGCCGCCACAGCCACCATTTGCATCGATACTGCCGCCCTGCCCTCCCCCGCTGCTGCTGTCGGATGTGCCCTGGAACCACTTGGGTAACGCAGACGGGCTGCCCCATTCCTCGTCGCTGGATGGGTAGAGAAGCCGGATCGTCTTTGTATCAATGGCGCCCGGCTGGCCGTGGAAGATGCTGGCAAAGCGGTCCAGGCTGTAGATGACCCAAAACAGCCGCCGCTTCTCTTCTGCCTCTATTATCGACTGGCTGTGGCTGCTGGAAGCTGTGCTTTTGCTAGTGCCAGCTGCATTCGTCAGCCCACTCTGTCGCCTGCGTGCTTCGTCCCCCTCGGTGCCGCCAGTACCGCCACCGACACTGGCCCCCGGGACTTCTTCGCTCTCGTCATCGTCGCCCTCGTCATTAACAAAGGGCGTGTTGGCTTCGTCTCGAGGTCGGTTCGGTGTGCGTGTGGCCAAGATCAGCTGCCGGGCAGCTGCCACAAGCATGGCCATGATGTTCCATGTGCGCGGCCCGGGTCCCTGGCCGACCGCATCGAGGGCCAGCAGTGTCAAAGCCTGCGTCGATACAAGCGAGCATGCATCGATGGTGCGCAGCAGGATCTGGTCGCGTGACGTATTTATATAGGCCTCGCGTGCCTCTGGAGTTGGTGTCGGCTTTGTCCAGAACCGGAAACAGAGGACAGTGATGCCGTGTAGCAGCAGCAGCTTCTCGCTCCCGATATTCCCGCCAGTGTCGGTGGTGGTAGAAGATGTGGCCGCTGTGGGCAAGTTGCGGATGAAGTTTGGTTTGTAGAAGAGCGGTGCCCACGGGTAGATGCGGCCAAAGAATAGATCGATCAGTTCAGACAGGACCTCATGGGGGGGTAGGCCCGGCAGACTGGGGAGATCCTTTGTCGGCTCAATCCTGCTATAGGTGTCTGTTGAGGGCTTGCCTGTCGCAGTTTCCGTGGGCATTAGTTTCGCCGATGCCATGAGTGTCTCAGGGGCTGTTTTATGGGTGACGGCCGATGACAGCAACAGCCACTCACCGCCGGGGGTTGGTGCTGGCTGCCAGAGCGGAGGTGGCAGATGATCGGGCAGAGCCGTATTTGCCGCATTGGCCGCATTGGCCGCATTGGCCGCATTGGCCGCATTACTGCCCGAGACTGTGATGGGTGGCTGGATGGAGCTGTCGCATGCCGTGCTGTCATCTGGTGTTTCGTCGCCCAAGCTCCCGTGTTCACTTCCGCTGCCGGACATTGCTTGCGTGATCTGCGGCATATGCGGCATTTGTGGTGTTGCCGGCATCGACGCTGTCGGAAGCTGCCTCCCCTGCAGCTGCTGCAAGACCTGCTGCAGAGTCTCGCTCATTTTGAGCATGCCGTCTTCCAGCACGGATATGCGCGACTCCATGGCCTTGCCGTAGCCCGGCCGCAATCCGGGCTGGCCTCTTTCGCGGTACTCGCACTTGGTGCCCTTTTGCCGGCACAGGCTGCAAGGCCGGGCACTGTCGCACCGCGACTTTTTGACCTTGCACATCTCGCATGCCTTGGACAGCATGCGCACCCGCTTACGAGGGGGCAAGATGTCGTCGTCCATCTCTGTTATCGTGTTGTATGATGTCCAATTTTGTGAATCGAAAACATTACTTTGTAAGAAGAAAAGGCTAAAGAACCAAACCGGAATACTCTAGACTACTGGTTGGCCTCATTGAATGTGCTGCATGAATGCATCCTTGCAGCTGAGAGGGGCGACGTCTTGACTGGTCTCACTGGACTCTCTGTTCGAGGCGGTCTTGTCTCGATCAGGACAGTCCGCTTGCTGCCAATGCATATGGCGTACCGGCAAAATTCATAGTGCAACCCGGAAGGAGAAGACCAGGCATGAAAACTTAAAGAGGAGAAACGAGGACCACACAAGAACGGGGAAACGAGGAGTTATTCCACGAGCTTATTTGCGAGTAGCAGAGGTCTACAGAGGTCTGCAAGACCGCGAGTGACGAAAGATTCCACCTTCACGGGGCTAGATGCAGTGGAGAGGTTAGTTGTGTTCTACCGTCGAGCAAAAAGAATGGTCCCGGAGAGGCTGAACTCTCGACTTTCGCATATGTTTCTTGGTAGAAATATTAGCACGATGCGCTAACCAACTAACCATAGTGGAGAGTGCCACACCCTTCCATTTAGCCGGGGCATCATTGCACCGGAAGAACCTAAGCGAGGGGCTCTGTGTTGGCAATGTGATTTGCTATGTGTTCCTAGCATATTGTGTTGTATCCCTACTGTGTATAGTTGGTAAGTAGGGCCACCATTTGAGATATTGCGACCACATGGATACATCATACATCACAATGGAAAGCAACACAAGGATTAGCTCCGGGATATGCAAGATAGTAACTTATATAAATAAAAAGAGAACATTACCTCGGACTGAATGCCGGACACAGATAGCCGCTTGTGCTGGTCTAGGTTCGACGATGCATTCCGGGCGTACGCCCCGTCGTCTGCAGGGTCCAGAGTAGACAGCACATTGGCCAACGCCTGGTGTAAGAGTGTGCCTGCCGAGCAATCGACCCTTGCAGCCCAAACGGACAGCAGAGCGTTGCGGCTGCTACCCGGATTTGTGCACCGGCAACGCGCCGTGCTGTCCAGTCTTGCTTAAAGGTCGGCCTATGGCTGCATGTCGAGAAACTCTCGCATCATCAAGTCAAAGATGCTTGGCCGCCGGTAATATCAACAAGGCTGTCATTGAGTAATGCATCACAAGACGGGCTGAGCTACTCTATTCGGTCTTTCGGATGGGATTGAGATTGACTATATAGTACATATACAACGGCAAAGTCCGAAGTGCTAGATTGCAATAATTAATTATAATACTTTTTGGGTTTGATCTATTACTATGAAGAGACAAGTCGTGACGATCACATCAGACGACTGAAATGGCAATGAAACGATAATAACGAACGAGGGAATCTAAGAACTGGGACGCCGCCCTATGGGTGAAAAACAAAGAAAATAAATGGCTGCGAAAGCGTTGGAAATTGGGAAAGAAATGATAACCAGACATTAGAGATTGTGCGAAGATGCAAAAACTTGGAACACACGCGAACGTTTACAGCTTGACCTGGAACTTGGGGTTCGTCCGCAGCTTCTCGCCGTACAGGCCAAAGACCCAGAGTGTCGGCGCCAGAGCCAGGGCAATCAGGCCGAGCAGCGTGTTGCCCCAGCCCAGACCAATGGCATCGTACAGCTGCAGCGCGCACAGCGGGAGCACGGCACCCAGGACACTGCGCAGCACCGAGTTGGCGGCCATGACCGAGGCGGCGTGCAGAGGGAAGGTGTCCACGAGGTACGTCTGCACGCACATCATGATGCCAATCATGCCGAAACCCATAATGGCTGTGCCGATCATGGGCGCGATCCAGTGCACCTGCTTCTCGGCTGTCCAGCCGTACATGATCAGACCCAGGGGCAGGAACAGCGAGGCAGGGATTGTCAGCAGCGGGTGCAGGCGGTCCTCGGGGCGCGGGGTGCGGCCCTGGGCCTCGATGCGCTTGACGATGCGGTCCGACAGCACACCCGAAAAGGCGACACCAAACAGGTTGCCGATACCGGGGGCCAGGAACGACAGACCAGCACCGTCAGCCGAGAAGCCGTAGTTCTCGCGGTAGACAAAGGTGAACGTGGTAAACAGGATGTAGAGCAGGCCGTAGATGACGGCAATGTACGAGCAAAGCATGGCGACAACCGGCGAGCGGAACAGCATCTTTGCCGGGCGGATAATGGCGGCCCGGAAGATCTGCTTCTGCGTCTCGCCCTTGTCGAGCCGGGAGTGGTAGCGCTCGTCGCCGGTCTCCTTGCGGAGCTTGGCGGCCTTCTTGTTGAGCAGGGCCGGGGCGTAGGTCTCGGGCAGGATAAAGAATGAAGCAAAGGTCGCACAGCCGCCGGCAATGGCGATGATCCAGAAGACCCAGCGCCAGCCCGTGGCCTCAACCAGGAAACCAGCAGCGGCAGGGCCAATGACGGGGCCCAGCATCGGGCCCAGCGACCAGATAGCCATGGCACCACCTCTCTTTTCCATGGGCATCAGATCAGCAATGGTGCCACCGCCGCAGGTAATGACAGCAACACCAGCGAAGCCAGCAAGGAAACGGAACGCCAGCAGCGCGCCCATGTCCTTGGCAATGGCGCACAGAATGGTAAAGACGACAAACAAGCTGTTGCAGACGTGGTAGACAATCATACGGCCGTAGATCTCACTGATGGGGGCAATAACGAGGGGACCAAAGGCAAAGCCGAGCACGAAAATAGAGACGACAAAGGTGGCCTGGGTGTCGTTCGTGACGTTGAACTCGGACAGAATCAAAGGAACACCGGGGGCAAGCATAGACGAAGCAAGGGGGCTAAATGGGTCAGCTCATGAAATGCTACACAGCACATTCTCAGACCAACGCGAGAACTTACGTCAAAAAGGTGAGGAATGATAGCATGCCGATAATGCTCCATTTCCGCTTATCGGTCCAGCTCATGGGGTTTTCAGGGTCCTCATTCTCGGGCTCGGACCACCAGACAACAAAGCGGGCATCGTCATCCTCAACCACGGGGTCGGCAGCCGGCTGTGCGTTGGGGTCGACCTTTTCGCTAATGGGCTCGGCAGCAGTAGACCGAACGGGGCTCGGCGAGATGTCGTGCAGGGTATATGCGGGCAGGCCCTCGGGGTGGGCAGTCTCGGTGTCGGTGGCGGTGTCGTTGGTGGTGTCGTTGACGGAAGCCGCGGTAACAGCAGTCGACGGGGCGGTGTTGAGCGGCGCCACCGACCCTTGGTCTGAAGAAGAAGAAGTAGCGGCCATTGCGAACGTAACTCGAAAATGTTGCGGTCAATATTAAAGTGTCGAGATGTCGAGATGGAGAGGAGTGAAGAACAAACAAGAGAGACGCGTGAAAGTATTTCGAGAACGAGGGGGACGTGTTATATCAATAAACGAGCTCGAGGTAGCAGATGTGAAAAACAAAGAATAAAAATAAGAAAGATCCAAGGCCATGTAAATAGATAAATTCACAGTCCAAATAGAATAACACATGTAACCCAAGAAAGCCCGCCAATCCTCGCTAATCCCCTTTTCTCTGTGCTTCTAATTAGCATCAAATATGCAGAACGGGATTCTACGTCGCCTGCGGAATCAGAAAGAAAACAGAGTCAACAACAGTCCATTGCATTCGGGTTTCTACAGCGTCCGACCCCGATAGAGCCAGTCGTTGTTGTTTTCTTCCCGAATTGTACTATGTATGCAGGTGATCCTTAATGCGCACATAGCTACCCTGTGGTGTGTGTTCGGGGATTCAGGAGAGGGGGCAGACACACGAGCTCGTTCAGCGGTCGTTTAGAGCCAGCTATGTACATAGTAAGCTTAACGACGCCCCATAGACGGAAGGGAGCGTGGCGTTGCAGGCATGGAAAAAGGAAATAAGGTATTCGGGCAGGCAAGAAAATACTACCAGCAGAGTAAGATACATACATAGTAGTACTACGCAGTGAGGCAACAGGACAAGCCCAACACGACTGCGTATATAGGAGAATGCCAGCTGTATTCCGAAACTAACTAATATACTAACCGACAACACTAACTCACAGACACCCGGAAAATCCATACTGTGGTCGGCCTATTTCCCCATGAGGACCTAATAAACAGATACAAGACGAGCCCTATCAGAAGGAGCCTTGGGAATGTAGACTCTGTGGAGAAGATTGACCTAAACGGGAGCGGGAGCGAGAGCGAGCTGCGTGCTACTCCATATCAAGCATACTACTGTAGAGCTAGAAGTGGCTCCAGTCACTTTCCGATGACCACTTGGCCCAGTTCCTTTGTCTCACGTTGGTTGGCTCTCCTATTGTCCGTCTTGCTGTCTTTGATGATATTAGATCCGGCTTCCAACATAACCACCAACCTATCAAGATTATCTACATCGTATGTAGCCTTGGCTGAAATAATCATAACACTAGCGAGCTAGACACAAACCCGTCGCAACGAGAGCGAAACCTTCTTTGCTTCTGGAACTTGCGACACGGACCGACGACACGTTCTGGCGTTTGGATCTGCATATACATACCGTATACCGTATATTGCCGTATATAGGTGTACTCGATGCTGATCAAGGGCAGCTTAGTGGTGAGTTCAGCAACTATCTTCCAAAGACCTGCCACTGCGACTATACCGGAGAAAAGAACCAAGCCCAAAACACACTCAACGTTACGGGCGTCTTTAACTTGCCGGCTTTTCGCCACACAGCAGCACATTGGACCACAGGCAGCCAACAGCGTCGATGCAGTCACCACAGCCACAGACCTGGACTGTTTCGGAGCACGCTGGCAGATCTCGTCGGGGTTTTGGCATTCACCGCTGTCCGTTGCATGAGTAATACAATATGAGTAAAGGATCATGGTCATCATGCAAGAATAGCCTGCACGGCCACTCTCATGAGATCAATCGCATTTTGCCCTGTTCGCGTCAGTCGGCTGCCGCCTTCGTGAAACAGACATATAGTCGACGTCGGCTTGAGCGAGCTCGACTGCAATGTCGATGGCACCTGTGATAGACGGCGAGCTGTTTCGCAAGTGCAGTCCACAATACGATACTCCAGCCCGTCAGTTTCACTACGTTTACGGCATATGCCACGTCGTTTCTACCTTGTGCGATGACCGGCTACAGAGTCACGAATCATCCGAGAGAGTGAGGATGTCACAAGTGTTTTGACTGTACATGAAAAAGGTAAAGTAAATAAAGCGTGCTAATCAACGCATATCGTGCAGTATTCGGTTTCGAGCGACACCAAGTTGTTCTGCATCTCTGCGTCCGCGACATCGATATGTTCACGGACAAAGCCTCAACATCACCCACCCTCCTCAACTCACTGCACCAGCATGCAGCTGCTTCGGATAAAAGGACTCGCGTATCTATAGTTGCCTCTGGACGGCCCTTCTGCGACGCATCCATTTCCGGGCCGAGCGCGATATGGTGCACCGGCGGTGCGCCATCGAAGATAGCCCGCAGCATGTTAGGTGTCCGAAACCTGTAACCAGTGTACGGGTGGGCATTGTGGCCGTGGCTATACGGCGCCGGCATAGTGCGCAAACTTTTGAAGCACTTGGGGTGTCTCGGGTGCTCAAAATAGACCACCTGCATGACACAACCTTGGATGGAGGGGACATTGGCCTTTTCGCGGTGGGCCACTGAATCTGAAGCCAGGTCAGGTTGGCGGCCGTCGCGCGGCCCGGGCCTCAGTGCACAGGCTATCGGGACTTGTCGGCACTGTGTACCCCTGCGAGCCACCATACCGGCAGGCTATGCGCCCCTTTAGCGCCTCGCTGTCCTCCAGTGAGGATGCATCCGCCGTACCATGACGGCACATGGTCGTGTATCTCGAAGCACACATTGTTCACGAAGACGGCTCACAGCTGGGGCTCTGTGGTGGGAAAGGGGGTGGTCTTCACCCGGGGCTTGTGGCTGTGGGCATGTTCTTCTCTGATGCGCTGATGACATTTATTCTCGGCATAGGCCGCGGTAGGACGTCTTCAAGTGTTGGATCCCAGCCAATATGTTTGTTGGCCACAAAGATGGAGCGCAAGGGAGATTCCATCGCCATAATTTGGATAGTGGTCGATCTGGGAGCTTCGAGTTTTGGGGTTGCAGCATTCCAAAGTCTGACGAGCTTAACACATCACCAAAATCACAGGACAGTGCAGGTTCTAATCGTACACCACCGCGAACTGCGATCAATCGGATGTACATGATAATCACGGCTTCTGTTACGTCACCAAAACTGCCGGCGCCGGTACTCGCAAACAAACTCGCCTCTAGCTGCAAGCCTCGAGTGAGGCCCTGCGCAAATATATATAATCGACAGTACCTCGCCAAGCAGAGTGCTTGTCAAGGTATCGAGTCTCAAACCACCAAGTTATCAGTTTGTCTTCATCTCCCATCTGCAGCTTCAATATGCTCTATATCCTCATTGACGCCTCGCGTTCATCCGTGGAGGGCATGGCGACCTGCCTTGCAGATACCCGGCAGCTCTTATCGATGCCCAGCCTTGGGGCGAAGAGGCGAGCGATGCTTCTTTGCATTGGCACAGCTTGGCCAGCTTGACGGGTTGACAGCTTGGCAGTCTCAAGTTCGGCGCTGTCAAGATCTCGGAGCTGTTGAGTTTTCGGCGCTTTTTCTCCAGCCAATCAATCACAAGCGTGACGTTGTTCGAGGCGGCCGGGTAGCTTGATGCCATTACAGGGATGCGCGCGATCAAGCCTTGTGGCTTTCCATAAGACATGACAATTGGTGGCAAGACTTGTATGGCTCGTGCTTAAAACCTATCAAACAAGGGACGAACCCTGCAGAGATCAACATTGGCGATGTCTCGGGAAAGGATGGATGGGAATATATATGTCGAGAAGAAAAATGAAGAAAGAAAGAAAGAAAGACGTAACCACACTAGCCGGTACAGCGGATGGGATCAAGATAGGCAGACATCCTATTCCTTGCCAGCCCATGCCCCATGCAGTGTTATACTTTGTGTTTTCATTACCCTATAATCGTCGGAAGAGCGTACTACGTACATCGGCCCGGCCTTACATGTCCTGTCCCGCGCCTTGACTACCAAGATGCAGCTGTCTGTTTTTTGTCTTTCCTGTACGGCGTTCATAATATGGGATCATCCTGCAAGATAACAGCAAGCGTGGACTCGGCAGCTGTCTTCCACAGAATAGCCCACATCGACCCCCAGATAGGCGATGATCACCAGATAACATGGTCGTATCTCCAGTACACCATGTGTTCGACCACCATGCGAACATTGTAGATAAGCTGTGTCGAGGATAGAATAGAAATAAAACAAGGAATAACAAGGCATATATTTATATAGGGTACAGTCGCGCACTTGGAGGGCTTCGAGTGTTTGTGTCTACTAATCCCCATCCGACTGTCTTTCCTCCGAACATCACATGGACGAAAAAAAGATTGCGGGTGTTGGCGACATTGAGCTGGGCCGGACCGCCAGCCAGGGCCAGGGCTCGGTCAAGGCTGGCGACGCTACGGCCGACGTGGCTACGGCCGGTTTCCGTCGTGGTCTGACCAAGCGCCAGATTATGATGCTGACCTTTGGTGCTGGTATCGGCACCGGTCTCTGGGTCGGCACGGGCCAGGCTCTGCGCGCTGCCGGGCCCGGTGGCATTGCCGTCGCCTACACCATCCAGTCGTATGTTACTCTGTCGGCATGCGTGTCGGTGTTGTTTTTTCTGTCCATCTACCATACTAATCTACTAGATTTGTCGTCTGGAGTCTGTTCATGTCAATTGGTGAGATGACTGCCTACCGTCCCGTCCACGGTGGCTTCATCCGCCAATGCGCCGACTATGTTGATCCCGCCGTTGCCTTTGCCGAGGGCCTCAACTTTTGCTTCCAATGGATCATGATCATCCCCGCCGAAATCACCGCCTGTGTCAGCATTCTCAAGTTCTGGCCCGAGTCCAACGTCGTGCCGCTCGCTGCCTACATCACCATCTTCCTCGTCGCCATTGCACTGCCCAACGTCTTCCCCGTCGGCTGGTACGGCCACGTCGAGGTCGTCATGTCCCTGCTCAAACTGCTCGCGCTCGCCGTCATGCTCTGCTACATGTTCATCATGGCCAGCGGCGGTGTTGCGGCCACCCACGGCCCGCTCGTCTTCCACTACTGGAAAACCCCCGGTGCCTTTGTTGGCGGCGCGCGCGGCATGTCCAAGGCGTTTGTCCAGGCTGCGTTCTCGTTCGGCGCAGCCCAGCACATTGCCATTGTCGCCGGCGAGGCTGCCAACCCGCGCCAGAGCATCAAGGCCGTCGTCATGCCCATTTTCTGGCGCATCTTTACCTTTTATGTCGTCAACATCTGGCTCGTCGGCATGGTCGTGCCCTACGACAACGCAGGCCTCAGCTCGTCCGGCTCCATCGGCTCGCCCTTTGTCATTGCCCTCAAGCTCGGCAACCAGATGTGGCTTGCACACGCCATCAACGGCTTCATTTTCCTGACTGTCGTCTCGTGCGGCGTCACCAGCGTCTACATTTCCAGCCGTGCCATGACCGCCATGGCTGATCTGCAGCTGCTGCACCCCGTGTTTGGCCGCAAAGACAAGGCCGGCCGCCCGTGGCTCGCCCTGACCATCTGCACCGTCATTGGCGGCGGCCTGTGCTACCTGAACCTCAACAAGACGGCCGTCGTCGTCTACGGCTGGTTCTCGTCGATCGTCGCCATTGCCACGTTCCTGTCGTGGCTGTGTATGATCTGGACGCACATCAACTTCCGGCGCGCCCTCAAGGCGCAGAACATTGACCACAAGAAGCTGCCGTTCCTCTCGCCCGGCTCGCCATACACCCAGTACATGGCCATTATCGTCATCCTGTTTATCATGGGCCTCGAGTTCTACCTGGCGCTCTACCCGACCGACGCGCCCCCCACCGCCAAGGGCTTCTTCACCGTCTACCTGGCCCTGCCGCTGTTTATTTTCAACTGGTGCTTCTACAAGTTCTACTACAAGACCAAGATGGTCAACCCCGCCGAGGTGGACTTTTCCGAGGCCCGTGCGTTTGACGAGGAGGAGCGCATTATGAAGGAGCTTGACATTGTGCACGACGGCAACCAGCCGCGCGAGAAGTTCAACCTGCTGAAGACGATCAAGTCTTTTTTTGTGTTTTAGAGAGTCATAGTCCAAATATTAATTATTTACTATAATGTTTGAACGTTAAACCAAATTGTTGATTAATATTTTCTAAATAAAATAAAGTAAATGGTCAAAGGTCGAACAATTCTCAAAAAAAAAAAAAAAAACACACAAACTATCAAAGATACTGTATCATGAATCTCCCTTTTTATAAGAATCTTAAAGGGGAAAAAACTAACGCTCGCTAAAAAAGCAAAAAATAAGAGTTGTTGTTTTGCTCCTTTTAAAGGAGCGCATCAGGATTTGAGCCCGATGCGGGGGTCGAACCCGCAACCTTGAGATTAAGAGTCTCACGCTCTACCGATTGAGCTAACCGGGCGTTCGTACTCTTGCTTGTGGAAGTTGACAGCCTTAGTGGTGTATATAAAGCCAGCGGGAAGACCTAATGATTACATAATACACAGCAATCCCATCAGTGTCTACCCGTCCTCATCTCTTCGAATCTCTATGAATGTTGCCATTTATCTAAAGCCTTTAGATCAAAGTTTTCGAGCGTGCCTTGGCAACTGGCATTATTTCCAACTGGATAACCGAAAAATACTTGCCACCAGATACTCGGTGCAACTCACCTCGGCCGCGCGACGCTGATTGACGCAAACAATTGAAAAGACTACGCAGACTCGGGGAATTGTGCGGTCGACGGTGTAAGTGCTCAAAAGAGCAAGTGTCGCGCAAAAGCCCGACTAACAGCAGGGGCCAGGACAGTAGGTAGGCGGCCGAGGCTTGGGTGTTAGTCCTCGCTATCTGATGGCGACGACTTGGCTTAAATTGGCATTCTTAACAGGATGCATTAAACCGAAAGACCGAGGAAAACGCTTGGCTACGATACATCATTTCAGCTGGTCGGAGGATGTGCATTTGGCCGTTTGAGCTGGCCAATATCGGCGACAGGTAACTCGGACACAGCATGTTCACATGATTACTTCACAGTTTGGACATCGCTTGCATGGCAAAAGCGTTGGTTGAAAAGCATTATTTACTCCTAGCACTGACCTCCTGCGTCTTCCTAGCTGAGGCTGCTCTATCCTGGGACTCATCTCCATTCAAATCAACGTTGCGACATGACAATATCTCCACCCTCCTCAAGTTCTGGCCATGGCCATCCCATGCACCAGTTGGGCAGTGCAGGCTCTTCCTTCTTCCATCACCAGCAATAGCCCACAATCACGGCATCCTCCTCGTCCCCTGTCGCATCGGCAACCTCTGACTCTTCCGCGTACACGGGGTGCTCGGCGTACTGGGCGATCTCGGCATACCGCACATCGTCGAGTCTCTTGGCGAGGAAGTTCTGCACGTGCACCTCCTCGCGGACCTCGTCGTGCAGCGAGGTGCCCGCCTTGACAGCCTTGCTGAAGTCCATAAAGACGGCATTGTGCTCCCGGTATGGGCCGCACTTGAGGGCATTGCCCTGAGAGTCGCTGCGAATCTGGAGGGTGTCCAAGTTGATGTCGCCGTGCACGATTCCATGCTTGTGCAGATGCTGGACCGCCCGTGCGCATGCATCGACGTCCTTCTGGACGTTGAGGTCAGGGCGGCGGCTGGAGATGTGCTCGATAAGAAAGCCAATGACCACGTCGTTGAGGCGGACGTGGGCCAGGAAGGTATGGAGTTCGCCAGTGAGAGGACCAGTGGCGTCGGCCAGCCAGCCGTAGACCTCCATCTCGTGCTTCATCGAGTCGCCGTGCTCGGCAGAGGTTGCGTGCCTGAAAATCACAGGCTGGCCAGGAAACTGGGGGCAGGTAACGACCTGGCCGTTCGAGCCATGGCTGTCCACCACGGACAGGTCATTGAAGTCGACGACGCGGTGCAGGAATCCGTTGTCATAGACGCGGCCTGACGGCTCCGTCCAGGAGACCTCGGTAAAATAAAGCCCCACCCAACCTTTGGTCTCGCGGACAACAGCCTTGCTCCAATCGCCGGCCCGCCAGTTGTACGATAGGTTGAGCATCACATCTGTGGTGCTGTCGGCATTGGTGTTGTGGATGATGGTCACATTCTTGATGTGCTTCTCGTCGGCGATGATACGATAGAAAGCACTACCGTCGTCCAGGCGCTGGTGAGAGAGAAGTCTGAGGTCGGGCCGTTGTGCCTGGGGGCCCGAAAGGCGCCCCTGCATCTGGATGGTCTTGACTGTTGAAGTCATGTTTAAAGCAGCTCTCGAATTGCGGTTTGCTTGATGATGTAGAAGGGGGTGAAGAGAAGAAAGACAAAAACGAGGATGGGAGAAGATGTGGACGGTATTTATAGCCGTCTGGCTGGCCTCTGTCTGCCAGGATGTTGGGATAGAAATACATCATCACTGCCTGGCGTCAGCTTGGTTTCACGTTTGATGTCGATCCTGACATCACGGTCTGATCAATAACATACTCGCCGCGGTATCGTCAGGCCCGCAGCCATGCCTGCCTGCTTCACACAATAGTTCATCCCACATTGGCTGCGCCGCTAGTTCCTCGTGGCAACCGGTCGTCTTATCTTCTACGGCCGTAGCCAGGCTGTGAGAAGTGTGACAGAGGCCCTCTGATACTTTGGAAATATCTATGAGATCGAGGAGACGTGAGAGCTCATACCAAGTTCACCTTGATATCACTTCAAGCTAGTCTCAAGGCCATATAAGCTGTTTGCCAGAAATCGTATGCTTGCTATGGATATTTAATTTACAATGCTAAATTTGCAACGCTAGATGATGGTAATTACTAGTCATGTACCGTGTACCGTGTACCGTGTACTGTGTCGTGAACTCTTATTTACTGCTTCTCCTCCTCGCCCCAGGCACCACCGCCGGGCGTGTTGATCTGCAGACGCTCGCCGGGCTGCAGCTTCAGCACCGCCTGGCTGCCCAGACTGATCCAGTCCAGCTCGCCCTCGGCCGCACCCGGTCGCTGCTTGATCAGGTAGTTGCGCCCACAGTGGCCAGCCTCGCCGCCGTCCACACCGTACGGACGGAACACGCGGCGCTCGCTGATGATGCTGCACTTGAGCGGCACGCGCGCCTCAATCTCGCGCGTGATGCCGTCACCGCCGTTCCAGCGGCCGCGGCCGCCCGAGCCCTGGCGAACGGCGTACTGCCTCAGCAGAACCTGCGTGCGCTTCTCGACAACCTCGACATCCGTAATGCGCGTGTTGGTCGAGTGGACGTGCACGGCCGAAGCACCGTGCCAGCCGGGGCCGGCACCCGAGCCGCCGCCGACAGACTCGCCGTAGTTCCAGCCAGGCTCCAGCTTGCCCGTGTCCGGGTCACGGCCGCCCGTGCCCCAGCCGGTAGCACTGGCACAGCCCTGGGATGCGGCGACGCAGTGGAAGGCGCGCAGCAGCAGGTCGATGACGCGCTGGCTCGCCAGAGTGCTGCCGCAGACGGCCACCGAGGGCATCGGGTTGAGGACGCTGCCCTTGGGGATCAGGATCTCGACAGGGGCCAGGCAGCCCTGGTTGAGAGGGATCTCGAGATCGATGAGGCAGCGCAGGACATAGATGACGGCCGAGTGCGTGATGGAAACGGGGCAGTTCATGTTGCCCCAGCTCTGCGGGCCGGTGCCGGCGAAATCAAACTTGGCACCGCCCGTCTCCGGGTCGAGGGTGATGTGCACCTTGAGAATGGTGCCGTTGTCGTAAAAGTCCTCGGCGGTGAGGCCGTTGGGGTGCTTGAGGGCGAGCGTCTTGAGGAAGCCGCGCACGGCCGCCTCGGCATTGCCCTGGATGCCGTGCATGTACGTGTGCACAGTCGGCAGGCCAAACTCGTTGCACAGCCGGCGCAGCAGTGTGATGCCGCGCTGGTTGGCCGACGTCTGGGCCTTGAGGTCGGACAGGTTGTCCTGGATGCGGCGCGTCGGGCTGCAGCCGGGGAACTCGCCGGCCTTGTCGAATGCGGCGCGGACTTCGGCCTCCAAGAAGACACCGCCGCTCACAATCTTCATGCTGGGCACGTTGATGCCCTCTTCCCACAGCTCCTTCGACTCGGGCATCATGGCGCTGATGCCGCGACCGCCAATATCGGTGTGGTGGCCGCGGCTGGCCGTGTAAAAGGCGATCTCGCCGTCGACAAAGCACGGCGTCACGACAGTCAGGTCGGGCAGGTGTGTGCCGCCCCATTCGGGGTTGTTGGTCATCAGAACGTCGCCGTCCTTGAGGCGGCCCATCCAGTGCTTGTGCTGTGCCTGGATGGCCATTTGCATGCTGCCGAGATGGATAGGAATGTGAGGCGCGTTGGCAATGAGCGCGCCTTCGGGCGAGAAGACGGCACACGAGAAGTCGAGCCGCTCGCGAATGCTTGTCGAGATGGCCGTGCGCTGCAGTGTGTTGCCCATCTGCTCGGCGATGGACATGAAGCGGTGGGCAAAGACGGACAGCTGAACGTGGCTGAACGTCTGCGGCTCGTCGTCGAGCTTTTGCTTCTTGGCGACGTGCACGTCCTCCTCCTTTTCAATAACGACGTGCTGCGGCAGAATGTACGCGCGGTAGCCGGGCTCGACGAAGATGGTCTGCGTCTCGTCGAGAATCAGCGCCGGGCCGTCGACATGGCTGCCCTGGGGCGCATCGGCCAGGCGCTGCAGCGGCGCATCGTGCCATGCGTCGTTGACAAACACCTGCTGTGACCGCTGAACGGGGGCGGCCGTGGGTGTCGCCTTGGCTTGCGACAGTGCGCGCGACGGCGCAGCCGTCTTGGCGACAACCGAGGCCGTGCCGGTACCGCGGACCTGGATAGCGTCAATGACAATCTCACGGCTGAGGTTGAATGCGAACTCGCGGCGGTGGTCCTCGATAAAGGCGGCGCCATAGTCCTCCTCGTCACCGTCGGGCCGCGTAATCATGAGCGTCGTGTCCGTGCCAAAGTAGCGCAGACTGAGCGACTCCTCGTACTTGAGCGAGTCGGCTGCGGCGCCCTGAGACACGAGCGCCTCGCGGACCGTGTCGCGCAGCACGGCCAGACGGGCTCGTAACCGGGGCAGGGCGTCCTTGGACCAGTTGCCGGCATAGGGCTCGGATGTGTCGTGCTGCAGCTGTGCCTGCGAAATGCCATAGGCCGACAGCAGCGACGACCACTTGTGAATCAGAATGCGGCTGATGCCGAGCTTGCCGGCAATGGCGCATGCGTGCTGGCCACCAGCGCCACCAAAGCTGACGAGGTTGTGGTTCTCGGGGGCGTAGCCGCGGGCCTCGGTAGCATTGCGGATGGGGCGGCTCATGGTCTCGTTTGCGACAGACAAGAAACCCTGGGCGACCTCGTGGGCCGACAGGTTCTGGCCAGTCTCGGCATTGAAGGTGGCGGCAATCTCGGCAAATTTGGTGGCAACGACCTCGGTGTCAAGAGGCTGGTTGGCGCCAGGGCCGAAGATGGATGGAAACGAGGCCAGGTCGAGACGGCCAAGGAACAGGTTAGCATCGGTCACGGTCAGCGGGCCGCCGTTGCGGTAGCAGGCTGGGCCAGGGTAGGCGCCGGCGCTCTCAGGGCCCACAACGAGCAGACCGCTGCGCACAAATAGGATAGAACCGCCACCAGCAGCGACAGTCTGGATGTTGAGCATGGGAACGGCAATAGCGCGGTCGGCAATGCGCGATTCGTTTAGGTAGTCGTAGCGGCCGTCGTAGCGTGAGACGTCTGTGCTGGTGCCGCCCATGTCGAAGCCGATGAGAGGTGTGCGGTCGCCGTCGGCGTCAAAGCACGAGGCGGCAATGCCAACGACACCACCGGCAGGGCCACTCAAGAGGGCCTCGTTGCCGCGGAAGCGCTGAGCCTGCTTCAAGCCGCCGTCGGAGCACATGAACTCGACACGCTGCGGCAGCTTGGCGAAGCCGCTCTCGAATCCCTCGACGTAGCGACGGATGACAGGGTACAGGTACGCTTCGGAGCAGACGGCAGTGCTGCGGCGTAGGTACTTGATGACGGGGCTGGCGGCGGTGGATGTGCTGACGTATTGGAAGCCGACCTCGCGGGCAATGCGCTCGACGGCGAGTTCGTGTGCGGGGTGGAGGTAGGCGTGGACGAGGGCGATGGCGAGCGAGGTGTAGCCGGCGTCGCGCAGGGCCTGGAGCTTGGTGCGGACTTCGGCCTCGTCGAGGGGCTTCAGGATGCGGATGACCTCGCCGCTGGGCGTCTTGACGAGGGCCGGGTCGTAGGACAGGTCGGCAGTCTTGTCCATGGGGAAGGGGTTGAGGTCGTAGTCTTCGACGGTGATGCGCTCGTCGAGCTCGATGACGGTGTCGTGGAGGGCGCCCGGCTTTTGGACGTTGAGGGCGAAGAGCTTGGGGCGAGTCTGGTCGCCAATGATGCAGACATCAGCAAAGCCCTTGGTGGTAACAAAAGCAAACTTCTCGCCCTTGTGCTCGAGGAGGGCGTTGGTGGCCACAGTAGTGCCGATGCGACAAGAGCCTGGATGTTAGATTAATACTTTGAGTAGCAGCAGTCAAATATGATCGGACTGTACACACTGATTCGGGAACCGTCCAGCTTCTCGCCTATGGGAATGGGCCGGCCCTCGACGGTCTCGAGGACCCGGCGGATGGCCTCTGTTGGCGCATCGGGGTAGTTGTTGGGGTCTTCAGATAATAGCTTGAAGATGATGTCGTCGCGGCCGCCAACCTTGGCAATAACATCGCAAAACGTTCCACCACGGTCAATGGCAATGGCAATGTCGGCGTCGAGGGGTGGCGTTGTAGGAGACGTCGCAGACATGTCGCTGGTGATAAGAGGCATGACGGGTCCTATCGAGAGAGGGGAGGGGGGGGGGGGGGGGGTAGGACCGAGGACGGGTGAGGCAGTCTACCAGCAGGACAGCATGATCGTGAACAAGATGCAAAATGCAAACAATAACACAGACGGGACGCAGCCGGTCTATATTCGTTTTCCTTTTTTCCCTCCTCTTCTTTTCTTTTCTTGGCCCGTTCTTGCTTTCTTCCTTTCTCACATATGCCGGCCTGCCCGTGCCGTCATGCCTTTATCCTCTTCCTGCGTCTACGCTCTATAACTTGTATGCGCTGGGCCGTTTATACAGTCGCCAACGGCTTGTGGAAGCTATCAGCGGCCCTTTGCCGCACTGCGTAAGGCTTGGAAACAGAAAAAGAGCGTGAAGGGGACCCTGTAGCATTGCATCATCTGGCTAGCACTCTGGGAAAGTGAAGAATTCTCCAGTGTATTTAGCAACTTGTGCAACTTTAGCGGCCCGATGTCTCCAGTGTAGCGGGCGTCATGCGGCGGTCATTTGTGCGCCGGTGGTGGTAGAGAAGGATTTAGTAGGCCGACTCTAAGGATTTCCATAACGAGGTGTAAGGCTATATTTCCGCTTTGGGAAGCCGGTGAATAGTGCGCCTGAATCCTGATGGATTTTATCGTCTGCTGTGGCTTGCGGTGAATTGTACGATCTCCTATAGAGTGTCCCGAAGAGGCATATAGTGGGCCATGTGTGCCGACTAGTGCGGGACCAGCCTTACGCTACGAGCCGGCTGCACAACACCACGCCGGCAAAGACAGGTGAATCGACCGAGTTATGCAGGATAATATGTCCCTACTAATTCCGCAGGTGCAGTACTTCCTATCTCGTCAAAGATTGGCCAAGCTACATTCAAGCACTGGACTATTGGACCGTTGGACTGCACCCATGCCCTGGCCTGGCAGTGGTGTCGGCATCGATGCGTAGTAACGGGACGCGGTTTTGTGCGACGCTGCATCGATGTGGCTTGGCTGATAGCATGTGACTTGTGCATGCGTCGCCATATATAAACAGGACATCCGTTGGGATACCAAGGCAGCCAGAGGGTCAACGAAGGTCGTAGCGAGATAGTGGCGATCACAATATCGACGAGTATAAGAATGCACAACAGTTACATTGATGCATCGCTGTTCATACAGTGCTGTGCATTGTCTTGTGAGTTCGCAGAGCCACGGCTCCAGAGCAGATATATGCAAGGCATTTTGTGGTCGAGTCAAAATGGCACCACGATGATGCTTAGTCATCATACATGGCAACCGTCGCTAACTGTTGTGTAGTGCTCCTACGGCAGATGTTATCAGTGTGTATGTCAGCCATGCTTTAGGCATCGATTGCCTACAGATACAGCCAAGTGGCCAGGCCACTGTTGATAAGATGCAGAGACGCGTCGGTAGTCCTGGCGATGTTCTCGTGCCGCCCTGTGTGCTATGTGCTCGCTCACGGTTCGCTGCGACGCGACAGATTGCCAATTAGCCAGGGTCGCGACAAGCTTTGATAAGCTTTCTTGCCATTTTGTGTCGCCGTGCCATTGCGAAACTCACACCGATGCGAGCAAGCAAAGCCCAGCAACAGATCAAGTTGGAAGCCGCGAATCACAGCGCTTGTCGGCATCAGTCATGACTAAGCATCGTCTACATGCGGAAGGTGCATATGAGATGAGACAAATCTCGTATCCAAGATGCAAGCATTTTCTTCAGAGCAAAAGGACAGCAGCAAGCCAATCACGCAATCGCCGCAAGAGGCTAAAGATAAAGCCCCGTAGCATGGTGTGTACCGAGTTACGGGGTAAAACGGAGGTTGATTGGGGCGTACAGTGAATGGTCAGCATCTTTAGGGGGCAGGAGGCAGTAAAAGAGGCAGTTGCAGTGCGGCAGCCATGGAGGCAGTAGGCAATAAAGCCCCACTTTTGATAAGCCGGCCACACGCTATTCAACTCCAGACAAAAGAAAAGGTATGGCACGACAGAGACAGGGCAGATGACTGCAGCAACGAGACTCCGTAGCACGACTGGAGACTCTGAGACTGGGTACCTGCATCCCACATTTTCGAATCCTGCCGCTATCCCGAGAGTACAGAGTACATTGCTTCCCCAGACTCTGTCAGATAGTCAGATCTAGGGTGCATCCTCCTCGTCAGCGACCCAGGACTCGATTCAGAGTCCCGTGACCTCCACACAGCACCCGCCTGCACAATGGAGGCTCACATGGCCCGGTTCCGCGTGCCAGCCGGCAAGGCCGACACCTCGGCCGCAGCGGCGGCTGCAGCTACCGGGGCTCCGTCATCGGCCACGCCCACATCAGCTACACCCACGCCAGCAACAGCGCCTCCAGCCCATGCAGCTTACACAGGTGCTTCCACATCTGCTGCCAAGCCAGCAGCATCGGCAACACCAACACCAACACCACGCGCCGCCACCGCGCGAGACTCGACCCCTGCAGCCGACCGCATCATCGCTTGTGAGCGTTGCCGCTGCTACAAGAAAAAGTGCAGCAAGACACCCCCGGCATGCACCGCCTGTGTGGCTGCCGGCCGGGAATGCTCGCTCGCCAGCGCCGTGCCCACGAGTCTGCGCGGCCTGCGTGCGCGTCTGGCCTGGCTCGAGCAGTTTATCGAGCGGCGCGCGCTGCTCGGCGAAAAGGTCATGATGAGTCAGATCTCGACCGGCACCGACCTCGACGCCATGGCCAATGCGGCGCTGCTCATGGCGGTGGCTTCGCCAGCAAACTTGAATACAGCTGCTGCCAGTGCTGCCGGCACAGCAAACAACACCGCCCTTAACTCACCTCTACACATCAAGCGCTCGCGGGACGACGCCAATAACACCGACGACAGCTCTCTCACAGGCACGAGCCCTGCCGGCACTGCGTCCGTGTCAGGCCAAGCATCAGTCGCCGCATCCGTCTCGGCGCCCACATCTGCACCGGCCTCGGCTTCGGCAGCCAGCCCCAATGCCAAGCGCATACGCACAGAACCGCTGCCCGAGCCAGCACCACCGCCACGACAGTCCTACGCACCACCACACCTCCAGCAGACCACGGACCCCTGGATGCGCGAGGCGCTTGTGCTCGTAGATGCCTACTTTAGAGACGTCAACCGCTCGTATCCCTTTCTCGATCGCGCGTGGGTGTTTGACGTGCTGGAGAAGAAGGGCCGCGACGTGATGAAGAGCGCAATGCCGACAGCGCACGACAGCATGCACAGTATCAGCGGCTTCAACATGAACCCCAACACGGCAGCAACATCGCCCGACCGCACAATCGACTCCATGATGGTCTACCTCGTCATGGCCATTGGCCGCACAACCTTGCAGCGCACAGGCAAACTGCCTCCGGACGATGTCGCCAGCAACTCTCCCTATCCCGCTACCGCTTCCGCCACATCAGCTTCCGGCTCGAACCCGACATCTGCACCACAGCCCACGGGCTCAGTCATAAACTGGCGCCCCGTGTCGTACGAGGCCGTCCTCGCGCTGTGCCTCAGCGAAGAAGAAACGACGGATATTGTCCAGCTGCTGTTGCTGCTGGCGTTGTACTCTCTCTACAACTCGTGCGCCCCGTCGACACGGCCTATTGTCGACATGCTCGCACGCCAGGTTATCCGGCTCGGCCTAACACAGCGCCAGCTCGCCGACGAGACACTGCCGCCCGGCATCACAGAACGCAACCGTCGCATCGTCTGGTGTATCTATGTGCTGGACGGCATGGTGTGTCTCGCCACCGGCATGCCCGCCGTGCTCGACGACGCCACAGTCGACCTTCCCCTGCCCAGCATCACGGTGGACGAGTTTGCGTCGCCTGACCGCCCCGAACACACAACAACCCTGCAAGCAGCACGCCAGCTCGTCGACATGGCCAAGCTGCAGCACGCCGTCTTGCGCGCTGTCCGTGCACGGCAGTCGTGGACAAATACGGGGTCCGGTGCAGCCCCCGTTCCGCCATCCTCTTTTTCGCCGCCCACGTCCATTTCCCAGCTGGCCTCGGGCAGCTCGCCTGCGCCGTCCGACTTCTCCAGCGCATCATTGGCGTCGACGCATGCGCTGCGCACGGCCATTGAAGATTGGTACAGCAACGGCTGTCTGCTGCGGTCGCACGCCGAGGCCGACGACCTACGCATCCATGTCACGATCCCATGGCTCGCGGCGCGCTACTACAACATTTTGATGCTTCTCTACTTTCCCACATCGTCGGGCCACCCATCGCCCGTCGCGCCAATGTCGGCACTGCACTTGCAGAGGGCCCGGGCGGGCAGCAGCGGCCATGGCAATGGCCGCAACGGCAGCAACGGCAGCAGCGGCGGTCCTGGGAGCGGCGGCCGGCGAGGTGGCCGAAACATCAGGCCACCAAGCCTGTCGCCGTCGCTGTTGTCCATGGCGCAGAAACACGTCCAGGCCAATGCCGTGCGCTTCCAGCAGCGCCAGATCCCACTCAACCACTTGACGCTGTGCTGCATCTTCCCCGTCCTATTTATCTTCTTCCACCACATCAATGCGCACCGGCCAGGCGACCCGCCGCTCGAGTTCGGACCCGAGATCGACATCTGCGCAGACATGATGGGGGCATACCCGACGCACTGGCCACAGGCGCACCGCGGCGCGGCGATTGCGCAGCAGCTGGGCGTGCTGCTAGCAGCTACGGCGTCGCCTACGCGCACGTGGCCGCCGACGCCGAGCGACCGTACATGGTTCCGCGCGGTGCGGCTGAACCTGGACGAGCTGGCACAGCAGGTACTCGGCCGTGGAAGTGCATACCGGGTGATCCAGGAGGACGAAGACGACGACGAGTACTACGAGGAGGAGGGGCCTAATGATGATGCTGCCAACAACAACGGCAACACGATCCGGCCGCCGCCACAGCCCTCGTCTCTGGACAGCCGGTTACTACAGGGCAGCAACGGCAGACTGCCGCCCATGGTGCCTGTGCCGTCGGTGGCGTCAGTCACCTCGTCTGCGCCCACGACGCCCTATACGGACGACCCGGCGCGCGTATTCAATGTGGGCGGCAGTCTCGGGCTGCCGGGAGGCCAGGCATCGCCGTCCTCGGGCGGAGATTTCTCTTTCATGGGATTCCTATAAGCCTGTGTTGCTATTGTTTTTGTTATATTTGGATATTTTTGGTCATGATTGAGGGATTGGGCATTAAAAGGAACAGATGGAATAACAACAGGACGGGGACTAGATTGTATTTGTTTTATTGTTCTTTTGTTTTCAACTGTTTGTTAGTTTTGGGGGGGCAAAGTCTTTACGGTATCAACAGCGAGCAAAGCAAACTCGGCGTCTTTTTATACTCCTAGTACATGTTTAATGAGTATTTCTATTCTTGCTATCTCGCCAAGTATGCAAAGGTGACCAACGCCATACACCATCTGCAATCAGACATAATCCTCAAAACAACCGACGGCAGCCTGGCGGCACTACGCGTAAATCTATAGATCAGGCTGTGTAGTAGGCAGCACAAATATGTAGCCTCTTAGATGTCGATGTTAGACGGCATAAGTACTAATGCCGAGAGACAATTAACGCTATGTGTCGAGATACGATGGTTTAATTGATGTATTGGACTGTCTACCCGATCTATACCGTCGCTCGTCGTCGACGGTCTAGATGTTCAGGTTATTCATGTCTACCCCAAAAGAGAGAGAAAAAGAGAAGAAAGCAGGCAGGCGAAAACCCTTACCAACACCCCCTCCTTTCGTTCCAGTGGAGTCCCTGTGGAGCTATCTATTAGTCATGTCGGTTGGTTAGTCAGTCGACACTATGTCTTTATTTAGTGCATCATAGAAGATGCATCATAGCCTCAAGTCACATGACAGCCTTCTATATAAGAGGCAGATGCTTTCTACTCCGGTTCGAGTCGGCAATTAACAATTAAGCTTAAGCACTTGAACACAACACAGCACAATGGGTAGCTGTCATGTAAGCTGATTCTCTAACCTAGTTTGCGTAGTTATCTCTCTGTTTCGGGAAATGTCTCTAACAAGCAGTCTTCAAAATACGACGACCTCTACGGGCCCTACGGAGGCGCTCGGCCGGCCTATGACAACAGCTACGAGAAGGGCCACGCCGCGGGCAGATATGGCGGCCGGAGTCCCCGTCGTTCCCATTACGCAGCGCAGATATATAGAGACGATGAAAAAAGACGCAAGCGCCGATATGACAATACAATTGTAGCCGGCGCCCTGACAACTTCGTACATTGGTGGTGGTGGGTGCTGATCGTTGACGAGGTTGACAGTCTCTTTATTGTCCATTGCTTTTTTGTTTAGTTGTCTTTGTATTAAATTAAAATACCATTGAGGCATGTACTTCATTCAGCCTGTGTGAATGCGTTCAGCTCATTTGTTTGTTTAGATTGTGACATATTGAAATCGGATATTTTTTAATTGTTTGCTTTTATTTTGAAATTAATTTATCAGTATATTCACAAGTCACACACTTCCATAAAAAAAGAACATTGCCAGTTATCCTCCCAATCAAAGACAAAAAGAATCCCAATCAAAGACAAAAAGAATCCCAATCAAAGACAAAAAGAATCCCAATCAAAGACAAAAAGAATCCCAATCAAAGACAAAAAGAAAAGAAACTGCTGGAGCAACTCGGGATCGAACCGAGGACCTTCAGATCTTCAGTCTGACGCTCTCCCAACTGAGCCATTGCTCCTTGCTATTCGTGATGCTGCGAGCCACTATCGCCAGTCTTGTCTCCGCCATGGCGAGGTCTGCACTGTCTTCCTCACTCGCGGGACATCTTTACACCTACAGACAAGATGAATATTACCGGATCAGGAATCCCGAGGCACGATTCTCCATTATTTCCTGTTCTCATCGACATCTTCTACTATGTACCCCCCCTCGGCATCCTTCTCTCCACACTACCCCAGACGACCCCAACTTCAGACCCATCTCCGGACATCTCTCACCCTGAAAGGCTGATATTGGCCTGTCACTGGCTCGTTGACTGTGACTCTGTCTCTCTGTCGTACATATGTCCGGTCGTCCATTCTCCACAACCGACATCCTATTTGAAGATGCTGGATGGATGTCTCCGTGTTGTCGTCCTTGTAATTTTCGTATGAAGGCCTGAATATCGACTCATGGCTCGTCCGATCCCTGTTATACACTTCAACCCCCAGGCTCGTCACATTACTGCTCCCCGCACTCACATAACCGGCACTTGCCATGGGAAATGGAGAATGATGTGGATGCTAAAGAAAAAAAGCCCCAGGGGAAAACTTACAAGGGAAACGAAAACAGGGAGGAGCTCGATGTTGGATGGCGAGGTGATGGGCATGGTGCCATGTGACAATCTCGTGGGATGATCAAGGCCGTAGTAGTCATTGGAGTAGGAGTATAAAAGTGTAGACACGGGCCATCTATATTGTTTCTTGATCATGCGTCTGTATTTGCATCTCGTACATACATCGCCAGCATGGTTTACGACGCAAGCCTCCGGTATGTCATTGGCATTGCCCTGTTTGCATCCATCGGCACTTTTCTCTTTGTAAGTCTCGACTAGACACCACACGCGTTTAAGCTTTTCTAAGCTATGCTAAGATTTGCTACACCTTGGCTTAAATTCTAACTCGACAGGGCTACGATGGCGGCATCGTCACTACCAGTAAGCCAGACCTCGTGTCCCCTAGATCTTTAGATCTCTAAATCGCCTTCATCGTTCACACGTACTCACCGCCTAGCCATTGCCCATCAAAGCTGGGTCGAGTACATGGGCTTCCCGTCCAATGGCTTGACCGGCGCCATCTCTGCCACCTACATCGCCGGCGAGGTCCTCGGATCCATTACCCAGATCTTTGTCGCCGACCAGCTCGGCCGCATCCGCTTCCTCGAGATATGCTGCATCGTCGTCACGGTAGGCTGCGTCCTGCAGACTGCCGCCGTCAATATCGGCATGCTTCTCGCCGGCCGCGCCATTTCCGGCTTTGCTGTTGGCGGCCTCAGCTGCACCATTCCCATCTACATTATCGAGATCAGCCCGCCCAAATACCGCGGCCTCATGGGCGGCATTTCCGGCCTAGGCATTTCCGTCGGCACCATGGCTTCCAACTGGGTCGGCTACGCCTGCGGCTTCGCGCCGTACGGTGCCCTGCAATGGCGCCTGCCGCTCGGGTTGCAGATTCCCTTTGGCGTGATCCTGTTCTGCGGCTTGGTGACGTTTATGCCGCACTCGCCGCGCCAGCTGATCGTCAAGGGCAAGGTTGACGAGGCGCGCCAGCTGTTTGTGCGCATCCGGACGGCGGGTCTCGACGTGCACAGCGACGACTTCCACGACTCGCAGGTGTACCACGAGATCCTCGAAGAGTTTAGTTTGATGCGGGCGCAGCTGCAGTTTGAAAAGGAGCGCGAGCTCTCCTACCGCGAGATTTTCAAGATCTACCGCCACCGTGTTCTCGTGTGCGTTTTCCCCTGTTATTTTGGGTTTCTATATTTTCTGTATATTGCATTGACGTCGCTAACAAAATAGGAGCATCTCTGTTCAAGTGCTGACCAGCGTCACCGGCATCAATGTTATTCAGTATTACCAGAGTACGTCTGCGCCCCTTAATCTGAACAGGGACTTCCACTAACAGACAGCCAAACTCTACAAATCCCTCGGCATCACAGCCCAGGCGACTCTCTGCCTCGCCGCCGTCTGGGGCACCGTCGGCCTCGTCTGCAACGTCTTTGCCGTCTACTTTTTGCCCGACCGCTGGGGGCGCCGCAAAATGCTCTTGACCGGTGTGGCCTGCGTCATCCTCGCCGAAATCTACGCGGCCGTCATGCAGCGCCAGTTCCAGAACACGGACAACAAGGTCGGCAAGGCCTTTGCCATTCTGGGCATCTACCTGTTTGCCGTTGCCTACTACAGCATGATCAACAGCGTCACCTGGCTCTACGGCGCCGAGATCCTGCCCATGTCCATCCGCAACCGCGTCATGGGCACGGCCGCTGCCAGCCACTATATTGTCAATGTCGGCCTGACCGAAGCCGGGCCCAGCGCGTTTGCCAACATCAAGGAGAACTACTACTATGTTTTTGTGGGATGCTGCACGCTGTACCTAATCGGCATCTACAAGTTTTTCCCCGAGACGAAGCAAAAGACGCTGGAAGAGGTTGCAGCCGCATTTGGCGACAAGGTGGTGGAGGTCGGCGAGAACGAGATGGCGGCCGAGGAGCTGGCGATGGAGGGAGGCGCCGGGGGCAAGGCGGGTCTGGCCGGTGTGGAAAAGGCAGACCATGTCGAGCGGGCGTAAGCAGCGATGCCATAAATTATGCCTCTCTTGGCAGCAAATATTCGTATAATTTCGGTATATCCATTACGGTACTTATCATAAATGAGATTGAAAAAAAACAATCCAGGACAGACAGACGTGGGGTGTAGACTGCCGTGTACTCTGTAAATGTGATGCGCCGCAATGATATGCCGGTGGATGCCGATCATGTTGGGGTACGCTACATCGATAGCTCACACTCGCTCAATCCATGCTACCATTGCCTGCCCAGGCTGCTCCGATACGGAATTATTCAGTATGGCCGGCGTGAAAATCGTGGGTCTGGATTATAATAACAGCAAACCCGGTCAAGAATCGACGTGCACTAGTTGCTTTGAATACCGCCAAGTCAGTCAACTGCAAGCAACCGCACGCGCCAAAATCTGTGAGATACCGACAACATGGCCCCGACTCCAGCAACACAGCGCCTCGTCGACAACAAGGCAAAGAAGATTGTCGACGATGCCTATGCCGGCAAGTATGCCGTCCCGGCCGTCTGCTGCTACAACCTCGAGGGCATTCTCGCCACGGTGCGGGCTGCTGAGGCCAAGAAGTCGCCCGCCATTGTCCAGCTGTTTCCCTTTTCCATCGACTTTGCAGATGGCGTCATGCTGCATGCCGCCGCTGAAGCCGCTGCCAAGGCATCCGTGCCCGTCGCCGTCCACATGGACCATGCGCAGTCGCCCGAGATCATTCGGCGCGCCGCCGACCTCGGAGGCTTTGACGGCATCATGGTCGACATGAGCCACTACGAGCGCGAAGAAAACATGCGCCTCAGCCGCGAGCTGGTCGCCTACTGCAACGAGCGCGGCATCCTCGCCGAGTGCGAGCCCGGCCGCATCAACGGCGGCGAGGATGGCGTCGCAGCCACCTCTGAGGAAATGGAAGAGATCCTGACGACGCCGGAGCAGGCCGAGGAGTTTGTCGATCTCGGCATCCACTGGCTCGCGCCGGCCATTGGCAACATCCACGGGCCGTACCCCGAGGGCGGGCCGCAGCTGGACTGGCCGCGGCTCAGATCGATCGAAGACCAGGTGGGCGACCGCGTGCGGATCGTGCTGCACGGCGCGCACGAGGACTTCTTCGAGGAAGAGCTGATGCGCAAGTGCATCGACTACGGCACGGCCAAGATCAACATCAACGGCGTCATGAACCGCGAGTTTGTGCGCGTCGCAGCCGAGCTGGCCGGCAAGGTGCCGTTGACTACCATGATGGAGAAGCAGGTGCAGGCAATGCAGGCGGTAATTGAGCTGAACATGGACTGGATGAAGTCCACCGGCAAAGCAGCATAATTAGGTGGAACGCAGCGAGGGTAACGAGTAGACTATATACACTACGTTGTGTACTAGTAAGATCTTATACTTATAAAGCTAAATTCACGGTAGTATAAGATCCACTTAGTCAATATCGGGCGCTAACACAAAAGTGGGTCCCATCGCCGTTTATCTATTTAGGGAGATGTAAACAAACCCACACGTTAGTTCTGGGGAAACATCACCTAAACATCAATGACATGAATACGACAACATAGGTGTGGATGCAGTGCTTCCGATGGAAGTCACCGACACGGCCGAGGGCAACAAATCAGGGGATGCGCGTCACTATGCACCTTCTCCTCAGAGCCCATCTCCACCTCCCAACCCCGATGCGTGTTTAACGCGTGGCGGCAGTAACACGCCAGGGGCCCAACAGAACGCCCTCGATCCAAAGAGCCTGTTCAGCGCCCTTCAGCTCTTGGAGGTCGACGAAGATGGCATCGTGCCATTTAAGCTGCCGCCCGCCAGAGATTGCGACACCGAAAGCCGGAGAACGGAGGAGGATAGCTTGGAAACGAGCACCGAAGGCCAGGCATTGTACCGCAACGAGCTCTTGCGATGCGGTAGCCGACCAGCTTGTTCGATTGAAACCTGGATAAACATTGTGGATCATCCCAGCGAGCCGTGCAGTCCCCTCCTGCCATGGATAACGCCCGGTGACGAGTCGGAGAAAGCCGTCATGCAGCGACGCCAGAACTCGCTAGCCACAGTGTTTGAAGCTCAACTGCGTCGCTGGTGGGAGTTCAAGCGGTGGCAATACAGGCAGCGTGATGGTGACATACGTGTTGGCGATGATGCTGCATTCTCGCTTTATCTCGAGTCTCAAAAGAACATGCGCGAGGCCAAGTCTGAGAGAGGACAGCGCCAGCACACTCCAGACGAGAAGATGGTCCGAAAGGGGTGGGAATTGGTCAATGAATGTTACGAGATTGGAGAGTATGACGACGAAGAAGATCAAGATACAGACCAAGATGCAGGCCATGACACAGGTCAAGGCCGGGAAGAAGAGCAAGGAGAAGACCCAAGACCTACTGGCTTCAGTGTGTACCACAAGGCTCTCAAAACGCGACTGGCAAAATACAGATTCCGGCGGGCTTTGCAGCTGCGAAAAGACCCGAGTAAACAGACAGCATGGACAACATGGCTTGAGTATCTGGGGTTCGAGATACTGTGGTTACAGGAGAGAAACGCTGATGTGAGAATCCGAGAGGCCAATTTTGGCAAGGCTTGGGACCGGATTTCCGCAGCGACAAAATCATACAGAGAAGAGAACACTCGGGCAGACATTTCCGAGGGCGACTCAGCCGAAACTTTCGCTATGCCAGAGGAAGAGGCTCTCACGTTCGTCAAGCGCACCAGCTCGTACCGGAAAATGCAGCTGCTAGCGCGCCAGCAACGCCGTCGAGTTAGATGGATTGCGGATGAAGCGCGCAAGACGGAGGCGGAGTGGGCAGCAGAAATTATGACTGCGCAAGTGCTGAGGAAACAAACAAAAGATTGGGATGAGTCTGGCGAGTCTCTACACCAACACAAAAAACAACGTCGTGGCAATAACTAGGGGAGGGGGGGCAGGAGATGGGGACAAAGCTGGGTCTACGTGCTGGGCAGCAGGTCAAATGTAAATAAAGAAGTATCAAGCAGTTTATTTCAAGGAATCGAAGCATAATACGTAATAATCAAAAGCACATTGCTAATCCGTCCTACAGAGTTTCAGTCTTACTCACTGCATCCATCGATCCAGCGTCATACCTCTATTCACTTTCTGCGCTTCGCTGGCGGTGCACTGACAGAACCGCCCATGCGCCCTTCGCTTCCTTGTCTGTCGGGATCCTGGTCGGACGAGGCCGCTTTGCCAGACCGCAAGCGTTTCCTGTCGTGCGGATCCTGCACGGCAAGGTTCTCATCCGCAAGATGGGCATCTTCGTTCTCATCCGCAAGATGGGCATCTTCGTTCTCATCCGCAAGATGGGCATCTTCGTTCTCATCCCCAAGCTGGGCATCTTCTTCTTGTGGGTTCTCTCCGCCCCCGGAGACGGGTCTGGCAACATCTGGGGTGATGTGTCCCACCTCGCTCTTTTGCTTTGGGACTGGCGGCAGCTCGTCTTTGGCATATCCAGGGCCTGGCCTACCCTGTGGTACGGCCGCAGGTGCGGACAGATTCCCACGGCGAGCAGCTGCCAGTCCCGATCTCAAAACTTCGGTTGCACTCTTAGGTCTCCTTGGCGAGGTTCTTGGTGCATCGGAAAGTTCAGGCAGGTGGATGGCAGTGGGAGGGGAGAGAGACGGGATAAGTGGCCCGGGTGATGCTTGCTTCTTTGCCACCTCTCCAGCCGGCTTGGTCGTGTCTTTTGTACATGCCTGGCCCTGGATTTGAGAGTCCGGTGGCGGCAATGCACTGCTTTGCGGATAAGTCGCTTCAAGCAGCAGCTCGGCGGCAGCTCGACAATAAGATGCGTTTTTCCGTATTGTGGGATCGATCACCACCATATGTTCCAACAGAAATTTCATCAGTTTGTTATCGCGATCCAAGGTCTCCAAATGATGCACCACCTTGGTGGCCCAACGATTACCCTTTTCGCAGTCCAACGTGAACTCTGGCATGTGGCACCCGAGGCTCATAATGGTGATACCCAATGAATAGATATCCACACCGACGCCGTACTTCTTGTGTTTTTTGAGGGAATTATTCGTAAGCTCCGGTGCCATATAGTAGTGTGAACCACATTTGGTGGACATATAATTGGCAGCTTTAGCAAGTCCAAAGTCTCCAAACTTGACGAAAATGCCAGATGGCTTCCTGTATGCAACCAAGATGTTATCCGGTTTGATGTCTCGGTGCGCGATGGGCGTCTCGAGGTGAGTGTGCAGGTACTCTAGAGCCGACAGCAGCTGGCATAGCACCTGTGTATTCTCACGGGTGGTGAGCGGTTTATGCGAGGTGAGAGCTCCGCCTGCGACGTACTCGAGAAAGATCCCAGGGCTTGGTTCAGTCTCACTTGCTTTAGTCTCACTTTTCAGGTACTTGACAATATGAGCCTATTTGCGCGTTGTTGTTAGAAAAGCGATGTGCCTGCGATGTGACCAAATAAGGAAGCACGAACTCACATGAGATATCTGCTTCAATATCGCGAGTTCCTTCTCCCACATTTTCAGGCCCTCCGTACTAGCGCCGTTGTTCTTTTTTTTGGGCATTTTGACTGCCCGCTCTTCGCCAGTGGTGACGTTCCACCGGTATGTGACAATACCAAAGTTGCCCTCGCCGAGCCTCCGACTGTACTCGACAACCTTGGATGATGGAAGACCGCTTTTACCATCCGGGGATTGACCAGCCGGGGTTGGTTTTTCAGACCGATCAAGAACAAGCCTTTCAATCAGGCCATCCGTGTCCGTGGTACTTTGGCCAAACAAGGTAACCTTTTTCCTGTACTCGGGAGAGGCAAGGTCGTGCGGTGGAACAACGACCTGAAACTTTAGACAGCTTGCCAGTTCTAGAACGATTGGAGGTCTATCCCTTGAAGACGTGCGCGGGGGCGTGCTCGGTCCGGTAAGAAGCCAGGTGAACTCCCTTCTCTTAGACGCGGTCGTGTCATTGCCATAGGTGACGCTGGTCCCATTTGTTGTTGCGAGATCTTTCACAATGAGACGGTTCTTGTCGTCAAACTTAATTGCTGCATGAAACCCACTGACTTGCCCTGCATCCTTGGCAATGATGTCAGCAAGAGGATTAGTGCCGATGATCACACCGACCCGGCTTTTGGTCTCAACACTGAAACGGATGGCAATCCCATCATACAAATTGCCCGGATCGTTGCTGTTGTTGTTCTCGGAGACCATGTCGTCTGGCGGAGTCGCTTCTCTCGTGCGGTGTTTGGGTTTTCTGGCAGATGGAGCAGCCGCCGGACGCTTGCAAGGAACATGCATAGGAGTTCCCTTGCATCCCTCGATGATTTCGAGGGCTTCTTGGAACCCTTTGCCAGTGCTGGGGGGTGGGTAGAGCCACGCAATAATATCAGAATCATCAGGGTCACCCATAGTGAGTAGGTGGAAATCAAAAGGCGCAGATAGCTGTAAAATATAAATAGGCAAGATGGATTGACAGATAGATTGGACGGGGTAAAATGGCACTTGGTGAGCCAGGAACCACGGACGATATAAAGCCAAAGAGCCTCATATATAGATGATTGCAGACGCTTCTTAGCGGGGTTGTGGAATAGGCTCCCCTTGCACTGTCATAAATATTCAAAATGCTGACGCTGTGTTATAAATAGAGGCAATCCTAAACTTGAACATAACAGGGGGGTGAGGGATTTCTCGCGTTGCTGGTTTGCCTTGCATTTTCTGGTTCGTTATGAGGCTATTGTCGTGGCTCATCGTAAGCCAATACATTTTGAGTACCTCAAAGCATGAAGACAAAAGTGCTGTTCAGGATGAAGGCAGAAGTGCACTTTGGGTGAGAATTTAGGTCGAACCAAGCGGTGGGAAAAAAGCGGGTTTGATTTATAAATAACAAAGTTAGGTGCCCGAGGAATCCGCGTAATCGTAAAGGTGGTGTGGTGGTGATGGGATGTAGTGGCTGCCACACTTATTATAGTCCCAAATTAGTGTGTTATATATCAATAACATACACCACGTGGTGTCTACACTCAAATATATGCCAATAATACTAAATTAACGGTAGTAGCTCCCATTAAGCTTGGGGCCCACTTAATCCATGTCGGGCGCTTAAATACATAGTAGAGGCAATCACTATCTATGCCACCAATCATGGCGCCTGTAAATATGGGTCTTATACACACAAACATCATCTTCTATTTGTTCACATACTACTGCATCTCACATTCATTTTCTCCTTCATACGCGACTTTTCTTCCATCCTCTAAAGCCATCCTCTAGAAACTCGCCTCTTTCCTACAAAACACTGCGAACCAACGGCGAATATCCCCAAATCCAGACGGGATGCCCGACTCGGGAAACAATGGCGACGCGTCGCGCTTCCTGACGATGGAGTTGGATGAGCTTGCAGATATTTTGAGGAAAAATCGCACTCAAACCGGCTCTTTTCTCATCGAAGACGAGTTAGACCCCAGGCAACTCTCCCAGACTCAGCGAGATCAACTGCGAGGCAGGATAAAAGAAGCCGTCGCGATCGTCACTGCTAGCCCCAATATCGAGACTGACGATTTGATTGCCCGTCTCCAGAATGTTGCTGTCAATGCGGACGGAACTGCCGCACTCGACTCTCTTCCCCAATTTCAGGAAGGTGGTGGCTTCAACACCAGAAGATCCAGCAGTACCGAAAGCATCTACAGCGATAACTCCTCATTCGTTACACATTTCGATGATGAGTGTTTTTGTCGCAGCCAGCTCGAGCTGTATGGCGGCCGGCCTGCTTGCTCGGTGGAAACGTGGAAACACATCATGGAACACCCTGAAAGCTCAAGTGATGTTCTCTGGCCATGGCTACTGGACTTGGATGCTGCTGAACAAAAGTCTGTCGAGATAAGACGCGAGAATTCGCTGTCAATCGTCTTCTCACAACAGCTCACCCGCTGGTGGGAGTTTGAAAAGTGGCAATGGATGAACCGGGATGCTTTCGCGGGCAGTGATGAAGCACCATTCGCACGCTATCTCGAATCAAGGCGGGCCTGTTACGAGCATTCCAACCTCCGCAAAGCTGCAGCTAAGGACGACTTTGAGGCAACAACACGGGGTTTGTGGGACGGAGTGCTCGATGGGTATGAGCCCCCATACGGAAAACACAATTTCACAAGTTACCACAGATATCTCAAGAAGGTTCTTGCGCCATACCCGTTCGCCAAAAGTTTGCAACTCCGACGCGACCCAGGCAATCAGACGGCATGGACTACGTGGCTCGAATACCTTGGCTATGAGCTCTGGTGGCTAGACAATAACACCTATGCTGTTGAACTCAAAGAAAGGCGATACAAGAATGCTTGGGCTAAGTTTCTGCAGGATGCAAGCGAAATCGAGCGAAAGAGAGTAGTCTCTTGGGAACCTGAGTTGTGGCGGCCCGTCCAGAGTTTAACAGAGGCCATAGACTATCTCCAAAAAGCTGAGACAGCCATTTTCACCTTTGTGAAGCATACTTCCCTTTATCGAGGGAGGAACCGCAGAGCAGAGCAGCAGCGAGCCCGGGTTGATTGGATCGTCAAAGAAGCGCGTGTGATGATGAAAGAGAAAACGCAGAAGTCACAAAGGAGGAAACAAGATCATATTCCCGAGAACAACCCCGACAGCTCGGCCGCGCCCGTGGATAACCAACGTCCGAGTAGGCAGCGTGCCAATGAGAGAAGGAGGAGTACCCGAAGCGCGGTGCAAACTACAACTGTGAGACGGACACGGCAGTCTGGTCGCTTGAAAAGAGTGAAAGCATGAAATTCATGGCAACTAGCCCAAAATAGAATGCAAACAGAGAAAAATACATTATCAATACCCGGCAAATTGTCCATCACACAAGAATAAAGCGGTAAGAAAACAAACTTAACAGGTCCCAGCAATTCCAATGTCCCCAGCATATAGTACCAGCCGCCAGACCCTGCCATTCTGTCGAGTATGTGTCTGGTGCATGCTGGAAAACTCGCACAGGCCGGCCACTACTTTCTTCGCCCCTTTGGCTGTTGAGGCACGGGGTAAGGAGAAAGAGAGCCATGATTAGTCACGCGACCAGACCTCAGTCGCATACCTCCAGGGTGTTGCACAGGCGAGCACACATCATCATCTCCTGCTTGTTTGTGTCGGGGCGGCGGAGCAACTGGCACACGAGCTGCTCCGGGCAGAGTTGACAAGGGTGCTCCCGATCTGGTGACCTGATTGCCTCTTGAAACTGCAGCGCCGCCGCCTAAGCTCATACCATGGTAAATGGCAGTGGCGGGATGCTGGACTTCTGTGAATTCCAGGGCTGCTTGTCTCGCTGATTTTCGGTCTTTTGACGAGGCCGTGCCCGCTTGGCTTCGATCCGCGGATGCTCGAGATGTCGTAGCACCGCTTTGAAGGTCGGAAAGCAGAAGCAATGCATTGGCATGGCATTCAGCTGCGTTTTTACGGGCTCCAGCGTCGATGACAACCATGTTCTGGAACAAGAGGTCCATCAGCTCACTGACAAAAGCCAAATCCTCAAAGTGGGCGCGCATGACCTTTGCCCAGGCCAGCCCTGAATAGGTATACGAGTCTTTGTACGAGGGCAATCGATACTCCAGACCACCGACCGTGACACCCAAGGAATAGATGTCTACTGCGGCGTCGTACTTGTGGAGTGGGGGCGAGTTCCGCACATTGGCGCCGACACGCAAGTTGAAGATCTCTGGCGCTTCGTATTTCAGAGAGCCGCAGATTGTGGACAGGAAGCTTGCTTCTCTAGCAAGGCCAAAGTCGCCGAATTTGACACAAATGCCATCGTTGGAAGGCAGCCTAGACTCGACCAAGATGTTTGCCGGCTTGATGTCGCGGTGTGCGATCGGTGGGTCCAGGTTGTGAATGTACTCCAGAGCCGACGAGAGCTGGCATAGGATCTGTGTGTTTTCGATGGTGGACAGGTCCCTGTATGCATCAAGAGAGCCTCCTGGCATGTACTCGAGACTGAGCCGGGGGTGAGGCGAGCTCTCAACTTCAAAAAGTTTGACAACATGTTCCTATTTATAAATACTGTCAGCAAATCTTCGGTATTGGTCAGCCCGAGAGGGGAAGGCGGGCGGGCTCCTACATGTGAACTACGGCGTAGAATGCGTGCTTCCTCCATCCACTTCTGTGCATTCACGGCACCGCTCAAGACATGCTTCTTCAAGGGCTCTTTAATCGCACGCTCTTCGCCAGAGCTGGCATACCACACATAAGTGACGGCGGCATAAGACCCCTGGCCAAGATGCTTGATGACGGCAGCGTCTTCAGACGAGAGCGGTGACTGTATGGCACTGGGGTCTGTTGTTGTTCGGCCAGACTGTTGGAGGGTGATTGCCGCCGTCAACACATCAACACCCAGCGTGCCACGGCGAAAACGCTCAACCTTCTCAAGATAAAGTGAGGATTCGATGTTGTGCTGCGGAACAACAACTTCAAACTGCAGCTTTGTCACCATGCGGACAAATGTCGTCCTCGATGGACCGAGAATGTCCGGGCCGTCAAGCAGCCAGCTAAAGTCTCTCTTCCTGGTTGTATTTGTGCCATCGCCGTATGAGACGCGGGTTCCGAACTTGGAACCAAGGTCTCGCACGACAACGCGATTTTTGGTGTCGAATGTGATAGCAATGTGAAATTGGCTCACACCCGCGACATTGGAGATCACAATGTCAGATCTGCTATCAGTGCCAAAAACCACACCAGCCCTGCTTCTGGCTCCCACGCTGAAGCGGAGCGCGAGGCCGCCGTACTGCTTACATGGTCCGTTTTCGTCAGCACCATCGTCGCCATCAGAAGGGTCTTCTGTGGTTGCTCTTGAACCGCGGCCTGGAGGTGCCGAAGAGGGCCGAGAAGCTTGCAACAGCGGGCGGATGTACATGGGGCTGTCCTTGTACTTGGCGATGGTGGCTACAGCAGCAGGCTGGCCGTCGCCTCGAGTTGGGTAGATGTAAGCAAGCACATCAGGGTCGTACATCGTGAGAAAGACCAAACGGTATTGGGAAGACAAAAAAAGGTACAAATAGTAATGTGTTGACTATAACAGTGGCAGATGGATAATTAGATGGATAGATGAATAGATGAATAGATGGAGAGACGTAAGGAGAGTATTTAACTCCAATCATGATGCTATCCACGGGATCACCAGGCAAGCGCCTTGATCCCGCCCAGGCTCACAAAAATAAAACTGCATTTTCATGAGGCGCTTTGGGCTGCAATTGCGGTCGCTGTTGGCCAGTTCAGGCGACTCTGATACGGGCGCGTAACTGCAAAGCAAGGCGCGCAGCCCTGCCAGCACGTAACTGCAAAGCAAGGCGCGTAGACCTGCCAGCACTCAATATGCGCTTTCTAGGCCTATGAGACAAGCGGTGCCATGGTTCATCAATAGCCAACGATTATTTTTACCTCCAAAAAGGTTGCATCCCATCCAGGCAGAGGTGCACATTGAGTGAAAATATGTCAGCATTGAGATATATTGGGCACACACAAGTCCAGAAAGGAGTAAATTAGCAATTTTATTAATACATGGGTATCAGAAAGCCATCAAAAAAAGGCAGACGGGAGCCTACAAGAACGTAGACCGCGCGACCAAAGTATCAATGAGGTGGTGATGGGATATAGAGACTGCCACACCAAACTAGCAACTAGCGCTTAAGAGCTGCACCCTGCAACCGAGCAGGCTTCATCATATTGAACGCTGACAAAATTGTCAAGGTCGTTTCAGGTGTCAGGCTTGATTTACCCTTCGTCGGTCTTATCGTCATCACGAACTTGTTGCCACTGCAGACGGTAGCAGTGCCGTTGGCGTTGTAGGTGATGGCATAAGTTTCCTCCAAGACGTCCTTACGAAGCTTGGGGAAGGCATATAGAATACTGCACTGAAGCTCTGAGTCGCGTGGAGGCACGGAAGTAGTTGCCTCGGCAGAAGTGGCTTCTGCAGGAGTGGCTTTTTCAGGAGAGGTTGCAATAGAAGGAGCAGGAGAAGTTGCAGGTGAAGTTGCAGAAGACGTAGCAGGAGAAGCTTTAGTCACAGGCGCGGTTTTCTCCCAGGAGGCGCTGGATACAACCTTTTCGCTGTAGGACTGACGACAGGCAGGTGAGGTGCGCTTCCGCACAGCACTTGCACGGGCCGGGCGAGGTCCCGGCATGGGCATCTCGTGTTTAGACTGCCAGTGTGTTAGCGACCGGTTTATAACAATTTAAAGCATTCCAGTCATAGAAGCCATCTCTACTTACAAAACAGCTGCCCATTGTGATGGGTGGGTGGTCCACTGGTTGAGCTGGATAGGGGCTAGGTCGAGGTAGGCAAATGGCCGAAATTTTGATGCTGAGGTAGATTCGGTGCAAAGCAGGCTGGGGGTGGTGTCTCTTAAATACGAAAAACATCTGATGAAGACTAGACATGCACGAGATGGCACGCCACTGCGTGATCAGAAAGAGATCTCATCGGTGGAAATGGCATCGCTTTGCCACTTTGTGGTCGTTCTGTGAGTAATATGGCAAACCATAGTGTGCTTTTGAAGCTGTGTCTAGTAATGCAGCTCAAAGTTTGCCCCAATCGACCTCTAGCTAAGGTCTTTCCGTGGAGCTGGGAGCTTGTCTGTGGTGTTGGTCGTGTTAGTTGGTTTTAACAATGTCTTTGTGCACAGCATCGGCACCTGTAGGAGGCAATTTTGGATTTTTTTGATTGTGCAAAATAAAATAGATATTAACAGCAGTATGAGGGTATTCTAACGGGAAGAACAGGCCAAATCAAAATGAAACGCGAAAAAAAGAACGCAAAGTGCCAAATGAAAAATGCAAAATGCAAACCAACTTTTAAAATCCAACATGACGGCATCACTTTACGGTTCTTTTAGGTTGTGGTGGCGAATCTCATCACTCACTCCCTCTCGAAGGAGACTGCCGACAGCGGTACAGCACTGCCCGAGCTAGCAGTAGCCCGAGCTTCATCGGCACCGCGTTTTGAGACAGAACTGGTGCTGCGGAAGCGGCGGGTACGTGCAGGCGAGGTTGGGGCGGAGACCGCATCGCCGGCCGTCGAGGCAGCAAGGGCAGCGGCACTGACGGTAACATCCGAATCTTCCGAGCCGACATCATCCGGTTCGAGAAAAGCAGATGCGGGTGTCTGCTTCTGGGTCTGTGCCTGGGGTGAGTTGGGTACGTCGTCGTCAAGAAGGGATGCATTGGTGACACCGCCGCCGGCCGACGTGAAGAGCGACGTGTTGGACAGGGATGCCTCGGTCAGAGACTCCTCGTAGTCGCCAAACTCCTCCTCGTTGTCGTCGCCATCAGTCGTGCTCGTGCTGAATCCGGCACCCGGCTCCGTGTCAAAGTCTTCCTCCCAGAGCCCCTCCTCTTCGTCTCCGTTGTCGTTGACGTTCACAGTGTCGTCGTCTTTTTTTACATTAAGACCGTCGCCCTCTTCCAGGAACAGAGTCGAGACAGCGCCAATGGCTGCGACCACAGACAGGAACGCCCAGCCGCTGATAATGTAGCCGTTCTGGACACCCCATGTGAAGCAAGCACCCGTCAGCGCCGGCCCAATAGCACGGCCGATACCGCTGACAAGCGTCGCATAGCCGTTGAGTGTGCCCAGGACCTTGACCGAGGGGGCCGAGTTGGTCAGGATGATAGTAATGGAAGGGAACGTGGCATTCGACAGCATACCCTTGGTCACAAAGGTCGAGATGAACAGGGCGTAGCGCAGCGTTGCGTTCTCGATCAGGACAGAGTACGGGGTCAGCAGATACACAACGGGCAGGATCATGCACGAGAAGCGGAAGCACTTGAGCGGACCGAAGCGCGAGCACAGCGGCGGGAAGATGGCAAACTGGGCAAAGCCGGACAGCAGGGCGTTAACTGTGAAAATGGTGCCGATGCGGCCCGACGACAGGCCAAAGCCGCCCGAGAATTTGAAGGGCAGCCGGGTGTTGGTCGCGTCGTGCGTCTCATGCGGGTAGTTGAGGAACACGGGCAGGACCTGGTCGTAGGCAACCGAGTGGAGGGCCAGAAAGGTGTAGCACACCAGGGCCATGGACGTCCGGTAGGTGAACAAGCTGACTTTCTCGGGCTTCGCGTCGGGGGAGGGAGCGGCGGCCGCCGCCTTGATGAGCTGATGTGAGTCGTCTTCGACGGATGGAAGCACGGCAGAGTTGTTTCCATTGGTGTTGGTATTCTCGGTGGCCTCGGCAGCCAGCAGCGGTGCACTCGCTTCGTCGTCGACAAATGAGTGCCGGCGTGTGCGCTCGGCATGCGTATGGAACCGTGCCCGATTGCGTGCACGAATGATGCTCCGTTTTGACGGCTTGCCGCCGCGGAACAGGCGCAGGATCCGCTCGCCCAGCTCAATGCCCCAGTCGCGCTTGTACTTTTGTGTCTCGAGAGTTTCTTCCAGGAAAAGCAGGGCCATCAGGGCCGAGCAGATGAAGAACACGAGCGCAATCAGGTTGGGCAGCAGGAAAGGGAACTTTGTAAACAGCACGCTGTTGCCAAAGACGGCTGGGAACTGCTCGGCCGGACGTGCAAAGAAGCCGCCAAACGAGGGCCCAAAGACACTTCCGACACTCCAGACCATGGGCATAATAGAAAAGGCGCGCGGCTGGAGCGGCTTCTCGGGCACCATCTCAGCCACCATGGTGCGGATCGTGCCAACGTTGCCGTTGCTGGCACCCTGGATTCCACGGATGGTGATAGCCATAGCAAGACTGGTCGAAGTACCCCAAAACAAAAAGCAGGTCATGGTGCAGATGAGGCCCATGATAATGGTGGGTTTGCGTCCTATTGTGTCGGATGTCCAGCCCCAGGGCACGGCAGTCGTACTTTGGCAGATGGAAAACACGGCGCTGGTCATGCCAGCCCACTTGGCAACCTCTTCCTTGGGGACACCAAAGCTCTTGATCATCTCGGGCAGGTAGGGAAAGACAGACGTCAGAGCAAGTGGTTCAGCGAACCGAACAGTAGCTATGTTGTCAGTTGTTTTGGTTTGATTTTATTTATGAAATACAGATTTATAAAATAAATCCATATTTGAAAAGTGCAGCACTTACAGCACTTTACTGGAAAAGGCGGGCTTGCAGCCGTACAGCATGCACACAAACTATGAGCTGGAGGGGTAGGCAGACATTATGAACTTTCATCACGGCCACACAGCAGGTACAAGGTTTGAGATGTGGTATAAATCTTACCTAGGATGGCCAGCTGCTGCACAGGCAGCTTGGGGCCCGGCTTCTTTTCTCTCGCCATAATGGGCAGATGTGAATGTGAATGTATATATGAATTTATGGTGCCTGGAGGCGTATCTATAGTCGTTGTGTCGTGGTCATGCAGCTGGTCGCAGTCAAAGGCAACCTGATACTGGCAATGCTTTAGAGGAGATTTTTTGGTAGAAGTAAGTCTGGAGCTGGTGTATGTTGAAGAAGTCGAGTGGATGCAGTATGCCAAGGCGAAGGCGAAGGCGGTGACCAACGGTTGAGCAAGAGAAAGAGGAAGAGCGGGATTGAGGGGAGAATGTAGAGAAGGTTGAAAGAAGTTTCCTGTAGAGAGAAGATGCGAATCGAGAGAAGAGCAGAATGGATAACAAGGGGAGGAAGAGAGGAAGAGGAGAAGAAAAGAAACAACAAGAGAAGCAAAAGAAGGGGAGAGGAGAGTTTGAAAGCAAACAAAATAAAAGATATATAATCAATATGCAGGCAAGCAAAACCGTCGAGTCACAGGCGGCAAAAAGAGAGAAATGAGAAATGAAAAAAAGCGAAAATTCAGACAGCCCTGCGGTCTACGGTCTGCGGTTGCGGCCGGGGTAGTACTCCGTACGAATAGGTAGGGGTAGGGGGGTAGGGGTAGGGGTGGACGTCGTAGTGGTGCAGTGCTGTTAGTGCTGTTAGTGCGGATTCCGCCATCAGAGACAAAACAACGACGTCGTAAAATTTTAAACACCGCGAAGCAACCTATTTAAGCAAGGCAAGCGACGGTGAAAGAGAGAAAAGGGAAAAAACAGTCGGGTGGCAAGGCCGTTGCTATCCATCCGCGTCTTGCCTCTTGCGTCTCTCTCGTTCAATCACAAATCCTGATTTTGATCTTTTCCTTTTAAGCGCGAGGCGAGACACGTCTAGACACACTTTCTGCACACCATCTATGGAACGGAACGGCACCGTCGGCAGCCATCACCATTTGTGCATAAGGGTGGGAGCGAGATTGTATATTAATGTCACTCTTCTCGCCCTTGTCCCATCAATGATGTAGTACTATGTATAATGATCAGTGATGCAATCAACGCCGAGTATGAGATAGTCAGAGTGGCACCGTCGTAGCCTTCTCCAAGTAGCTTTATCGAACCGCGGCGGCAGTGAAAAGGCATCCGATTCGAAGAGACAACAGGAATTAGAGGGCTCGGCTGCAAAAAGCTGCAAAAGAGATGTGGAAAAGAGGGCCAGGCTCGAGGGACGGGACCCGCGAGTGGAGGGGAGGGGCAGTGGATGTGTTGCTGTAAGCTGCTCCGTAGTGGAGGTGCGAGGAAGGGAGGCTGGACTAGTCGGGGTATCGCGTATTGAGTACAAAGAATACGACGCCGTCTGTTGATGACCCAGCCGTTGTTTTGTATTTTCTAAACATTTGCACATCTTTGCTTTGGGGTAGTTGTAGGTCTCCCTCGCAGCTGAATGCCGATTATCGAGATGAGGGTCTGCATCTTTCCGTGCTGCCGTGAAAGGCGGTACTATGTAATGTGAAAGGCGGAGATATGCCGTTGTGTAAAGATGTTTCGGAGTAGTCGAAGTACAATTCGTTGAAGTTGGGTTGATTGAGTTGTCAACTATATTAATTGGCAACTAGTTGGTTGACAACCGGTTAACAACTGGTTAACAACTAGTTAACAACTAACTGATTAAGAGTCGAGTTGTGAACAAGTGCTGAAGCCTGAGAAAGAGCGATGCACGCTCCTTCCAAAACAGTAACCACGGCTTTCCTTCGTTTACGGTGTGTACATGCTACATGGCCGATACAGCAGGAACGATGCAGCCATGCCGTGATCCCGTGCACCGTTCTTTCCTTTTGCGTTTATGCGCACCAAAGCAAGGCCCAGGCCAGGCCTACTACTATGCGCTTTCGGTGGCTCCCTGTCTGGGCCGGTCCTCGGCCTGGAAGAGACACGGGACATTACACCCCGGAAAAGTGGGTCTTCCACTAGACGCCCGTATACTTACTCTTACAAAGCAGAAATCGGTGGGGGACTTCTGTACTTTTATTTGTATAAAGGAACTGAGGTACACTGGTCGTTGTCTCAGAGGGCTTCCTCACGGCTCTCATGCCGAGTGATAGACAGGTATATTGTCTGTATTCTGGCAGACTCGAGTCATACAATACAAGAAAAAAACTCAAAAACTCAAAAAAGGAAAGAAACATCGAGAACGAGTAGTCTGCCGATCCTAAACAGGCAGGCACAGCCTGGCGAGCTGTGCTTGTGACCGGCCTTTTACCGTTTAGCAGAATACAGTGTAGGCCTGTATTACGACGTCAGGCTCCATAAAACCCCGTCGGGCGCCTGGTCACCTTGTTAGTTTCATTGTCTGTGATTGGACGTCATCCATAGACCCACTCTGTAATCTGCGGAGTATTCAGATACTCAAGATACGACAGGCTGGCTCGACGGCGCCGAAGCCGCACTGTTGGCCGTGCTGTCGCCGAATATGCGGTAAGACGGCTGTGATCACGGCGTATAGATCTTGGCAATGTAATGAAGGTGGCCAAGTGTGTGTGCATGTATCTGCATATCCTGTGTTGCTTATGTAAGCATACCTGTTGTACATTGTTGCACATGTCGTGCCTTGCATTGCATGCGTCAACTGCTGTCTTTGGGGCATGCCAGTGGCTGTCAGTTACACCGCATCAGTGAGTCGAAGATACTGCAATCCAAGTGACAATCTGACAGGGTAAAACCGTAGTATCGATGAATATATTCTGGCCGGCATCCAGCATGCCGGTGACTAGAGCTTGTCTTTGCTTGTCTTTTTGGCTCGGCTCATCTAGCTGGTCTTATTTTACTCGTCTAATTCAATATCGAATGTACTCTGTAGTTTTCAAAAGAGTCATCACCGGAGTACGCCGTCGAAACGAGCACATCTGACAGTGTCAATACACAGTGTATATACTGTGTTCACTGTGGCGGTGCTTGGCGTCTACCATTATGGCCAGCTTCCCAGCCACCCCAATCACGCAAGATAGCGCCCATTTCTAATGCGGCCCTGTTTCGACGTCAAGCTCGACCAGGAAGGTGCAACAGCACGTCGGCGGAGCTTCCTGCCCAGACACTCTTCCTTATCCGACATCCGGGATTCCAGTTTCCAAACTCCAGACATTGTGAAGCGGTTCCCCAGTCTCCCTCTTCATTCCGTCCCGAGTCTTTGTCTTGTCGACAACCTCTATTTCTTCAATCTCAGTCTATTTTTTGCTATTCTCTTCTCTCTTGCACACTTCTAAGCTCAATCGCTCCACTCGCGCTAACGAATTGATTGGTGCCTGGCACTTACATCGTGACATCATCGTCAAGACAGAGACACGATAGAAGACACAAAAAGACAAAACATCATAAAACAAATCACATACAAAAGGAAGCGGACCACACTCAGCATGGAGAAGGAACCCATGCTGCCGACTACGGCGGACCGGAAGCTGGCCGCCGAGGACAGCCGGAATGCCTCGGCCGCAGCAGCCTCGAGACGCCGCTCGGCCAGAGGTCTTTTCCGCTCAAAGACCAGCAAGAAGGCTGCCACCCGGGTTGTCGCCGCTACTGCTGTCGGCTCGCTGGCACTGCTGTCGGGTATCTGCTACCTCACGTCACTGCTGCACATTGGTGACGCCTGGGCCGTGTCCAGCACGCTGTCGCTCCACTCGCAGCGCTATGCCCCCGACTTCAGCCCCGACGAGCTCAAGCGCATCCTGCTGACAACCCCCTCCAACGACTCGGCGGCCGAGTGGCTGCGCTACTACACCGCCGGCCCCCATCTGGCTGGCCAGAACCTGTCGCAGGCTGAATGGACCCGCGATCGCTGGGCCGAGTGGGGTGCCGTGTCGCACATCACCGCGTACGACCTGTATATCAACTACCCCGAGGACCACAGCGTGGCTCTGCTGAAGCCGGCCGAGGGTTCCGAGGCGACTGAAGAGGTTTCCGACATCAAGTGGGAGATTGCCTTCCAGGCGTCTCTCACCGAGGACATTATCGACGAGGACGCGACGACGAGCCTCAAGGAGAGCGTCGCCACCTTCCACGGCTACTCGGCCAGCGGCAACGTCACGGGCCCTGTCGTCTACGTCAACTACGGCACTTTCCAGGACTATGCCGATCTGGAAAAGGCCAACATCAGCCTCAAGGGCGCTGTCGCCCTGGCCCGCTACGGCGGCATCTTCCGCGGTCTCAAGGTCAAGCGTGCGCAGGAGCTCGGTGCTGTCGGTGTCCTGCTGTACAGCGACCCCGGCGACGACAACGGCATCACCGAGGCCAACGGTTACAAGGTCTACCCCGACGGCCCTGCGCGCCAGCCCAGCTCCGTCCAGCGCGGCAGTGTGCAGTTCCTGAGCATCGCTCCTGGTGACCCCACGACCCCCGGCTACCCGTCCAAGCCTGGTGTGCCGCGCGGCCCGACCGAGCACTACATCCCTCAGATCCCCTCCATCCCCATTTCCTACGTCGACGCTCTGCCTATCCTCAAGTCGCTCAACGGCCACGGCCCGTCGTCCAAGGACTTTGGTCACTGGTGGACGCGCAACGAGGGCCTGGGCGACAAGGGCGTCGACTACAATGTCGGTCCCACCCCCGCCGACGAGGTGCAGGTCAACGTGTACAATGAGCAAAACTACACCATTACGCCCATCTGGAACGTCATTGGCATCTTCAACGGCTCGGTGCTGCCCAACGAGGTTATTGTTGTGGGCAACCACCGCGATGCCTGGATTGCCGGCGGCGCCGTCGACCCCAACTCTGGCTCGGCCGTCGTCAACGAGGTTGTGCGCTCCTTTGGTGTGGCCTCGGCCTTGGGCTGGAAGCCGCTGCGCACCGTCGTGTTTGCGTCGTGGGACGGCGAAGAGTACGGTCTCCTGGGCAGCACCGAGTGGGTCGAGGAGTACCTGCCGTGGCTCAAGGCGGCCACGGTGGCCTATGTCAACATTGACACGGGCGTTGGCGGCACCCACTTTGGCTCGGCCGCTGTGCCGCTGGTGCACGACCTGGTGTACAAGGTGGCGAGCGAGGTGCAGTCGCCCAACCAGACGGTGCCCGGCCAGACTGTGCGCGACACGTGGAACGGCCATATCGCGCCTCTGGGCAGCGGCAGCGACTACACTGCCTTTTTGGACTATGCCGGCATTTCCAGTGTGGACGTGCACTTTACTGGCGGCGAGGGCGACCCGGTGTACCACTACCACAGCAACTACGACAGCTTCCACTGGATGGAGAAGTTTGGCGACCCTGGCTTCGTGTACCACCAGACCATGGCGCAGATCATGGGTCTGCTGGTGGCACACCTGGCCACCGACGTCGTGATCCCGTTCAAGGCTGCCGACTATGCGACTGCCCTGCAGACCTACGTCGACAAGATCCGCGCGCAGTTCGAGGCCCACGAGTCCGAGGCCGAGCTGACTACCGAGGAGGTCACGCGCATGTCCAACGACGAGATGGCCGAGATCCGCGGCCGCAAGGGCCAGTCGTCGTCGTCGTCTGGCTCCAGCTCTGCTTCCGGCTGTGCCCACGGCGCTGACAGCGACAACCCGGTCAAGCTCAAGCAGCTTTTCCGGCAGTCGCTCGACCGCCTCGACAGCGCCGTTGCCGAGCTGTCGACGCACGCCGTGTCGATTGATCTCGAGGCCGACGAGCTGCGCACCAAGCTCGGCGACGGCTCCTCCACCGGCAAGGATGCGTACGAGGGCGGCTGGTCGCTGGCCCCCGATTGGTGGCGCCACCTGGTGCACCGCGTGCACCGGTTCTGGCTGGCCATCAAGGTGGCGTCGGTCAACCACAAGTACCAGTACCTGGAGCGCAAGTTTCTGTACGAGGGCGGCCTCGACGACCGCAACTGGTTCAAGCACGTGATCTTTGCGCCCGGTGTGTGGACTGGCTACTCGGGCGCCGTGTTCCCCGGCCTTGTCGAGAGCATCGACACGGGCAACTGGACGAACGCGCTGCGGTGGGCGGAGATTATCGAGAGCCGGATTGCGGCTGCCAGCAAGGCTCTCTACTAGATTTATCGGGGTGAGCGGTTGGATCAAGTTGGATAAGTAAAGTTGATATCATCGGTTCGTATCAGAGGAAGTATATTTTGAATATTCAATACAGAAAATGAATTATAAATTGGTGTATATTTGATGTGATTATAAGGCATGTACAGATGGATTAGAGTCTACGCGCAGTAGATTGGCTTATTGCTGGGACTGGACAGGAGCTGCTGCCGCCTCGTGGTACTGGGCAGGAGGATGCTGGACCTGGTACTGGGCCTGTTGCGGGACATGCTGCGGGACATGCTGCGGGACATGCTGCGGAACCTGCTGCGGAACCTGCTGCGGGACCTGCTGCGGGATCTGCTGGGGAGTCTGGGTGTAGTATGCGCCATCGCTGGCACCGGCGGGCGACGGCACGTACGACACGGGCGTCGGTGCCGACGGGGTGGGGGTGCCGTAGAACGGCTGCTGCGCCTGCTGGGCCGCGGCCTGCTGCTCGTAGTAGGGGGCGGGCGCAACGCTCTGCAGAGGCACGGCCGTGGGCTGGGCAATGGGAGCGGGCGTGGGCGAGGCTGTCGTGGCAGTGTCGGCGGCGGCGGCGACAGCCTTCTCGAGGTCCTGAGCGGCGCCTGGCTGGCAGTGGTAGCCGGCGCGGCGGTGGCTAACGAGGGCAAGGCTGTCGAAGACGAGGACGATGCCGTAGAGGAGGCTGCAGGTTAGCAGGAGTACAGACGGGTGAGGAAACAAGAGCGAGCGCAGCGAGAACAGAACAATAAGAAAGAAGAAGAAGAAGAATAAAAAAAACTTACAAGCAAAGACCGCCGAGACCGGCCGCGGCCAGCAGACACTGGGCAAAGGTCAGGTCGGAGCCGGAGAGGCCGTAGCTGTAGCAGTAGCTGTAGTAGCACTCGGTGCCGGTGTCCATCAGGGGGGCAACCTGGGAGGCCAGCAGGGCAAAGGAGACAAGCCAGAAGATGACGTTGAGGATGTCGAGGCCGAGCAGGGCCCAGTAGTTGAAGGCGGAGGGCGCGAAAAAGAAGGTAACCAAAAAGTAGACGGAGGTGATGAGGGAGGCGACACAGGTGAACATCATGAGGGCGTCGCCCGAGAAGGGGATGTAGGAGAGGCCATAGGCATCGAGGCCGAGGACGACGAGGGTGACGAGGAGGATGACGGCGCGCAGGATGCGGTAGACGACGGGGTAGACGGGGATGTGCTCGCGGCCAGCAGGCCGAGGGCCGTCAAACATGCCCATGGTGGTGTTTTGTATGTAGGAGAATAAATTATATAAAACTTAAAGAAGAATGGTAGGACAGACCAGGAGAATCAAGATCAGAGGCAGGAAAACAAGAGACAAAACATGGCAGTAGACAAGCAGAGAGAAACGAGACGGGGACGCCCTTTTGTATGCAGGCGCCAGACAATACGAGAAAATACGGCAATATAAACCCAATTATATTGTGCAGTCAACAATAAAACACAGGTCCGTCTCCCCGTCTCGAGAGAGCCTGACGAGAAAAGTAAAGTGTTCGACAGCCGACGGGAAAGGCGTGCCAGGAGACTAACACGCTTGGTATCGACCTAGCAGCCAGGGTAGCGCCAACTCTAACTTACACCCTAGCACTAGCAGCAAGTACCCATGTTTCTTTTGATATGTTGGTGATACCTGGTGACCGCTCTGCATGCTCGTTTGGGAAGACGTGCTAGGTGCTGGGCGTGCGTGTACCTCTGTACTCCAGTCTGAGGCCTGAGTCTAAAGTCTTGGAGAATACTATGTAGAGCTGGAGGGCAGAGTTTGGGGGAGTGTGCTACATGGCGAGTGCGGCTGAGAGTGAGACCAGCCAAGAACCAAAGGAGCTACGCATTGTCTTCGAGGGGGGGATAAGTTAATAACAGTAGAAACGAAGAGTACGAGGAGAGGGGAAGCGAAGAGCTAGTCGAGTCTACCTCGCGAGCACCGGTCAAGAACACCGATCTGTAATGCAGACATCAATGACTTGGAAGTGTCTGGCAGTCCTTTCACTGTGGTGACTCCTTCATCCACTCTCCCATCCCCTTCCCATAGTCTTGCCGTTATTTGCCGGCAAGCCTCTACTCTTTTGTCCGTTTAATATTGTGCGGTAGAGTAGAAACGAGGAAAGAAACCAGACCTCTGTAGGTGATTGCCAGAGACCGGGGGTCAACAAAGATATGCCCCGATGCGGGAAGCGTGACGAAAAAGAAATATAGGAAATGCAGAGGAGGCACATAATAAGATTCCGCTCGGGCTGCGTTTCGTATTGGCCTTTTCGATTCGATCTGGATATACATTAGGCTTTGGGTTTTATTGATTTGTTTTTGTCTGCAGCATGGCTAAAGTATGCCGTATGCCTTGCGGACCGGGCATCACGAGGTTATTGGTTTATTCTCTTTGTCCTATGCCGTTTAGCAAGCTTCCGATTTCCTATTGCCTATATTCTTTGCAGTGCGTCAGTCTTCTTACTTTCTAAGACTCTCCATGATGGACGTTGCTACCTCCCCCGGTCTTTCTTTATTTTCCTTCTTTACTTTCTTTTCTTTTCTTTCCGCCTTTCCAAGAGGGAGTAGTCAAGACTCTCTCTGCCTTGTCGTCCTTCCTCCGCACCCCACTTGGAGTGTCATTACTTCGCTAACTCTCGATTGTGAGTGGCTGAAAAGCAGACGGGTCATGATCCCTGCAACGAAGTAGGGGAAGAAAGAAGAAAGAAAAAAAGAAAAGAGAAGCATGCTTGATTATGTACATTGATTTTGCAGTGCTAATCCAACTGCATGAGTCTCCCTACAAGGTGATACTGACCGCCAAGTACCTATATTAGCAAGATGTTCGGGATATGTCACTCTACAGAGCCGTCAAGGGCGTAGTATGGGTGCAACATACATGAGATAAATGTTAGCACACGTGCGGCTGAAAGTACAAGGGTTGCTATCTACTATATCATACTATGTATCTCTGCCTCTGTGTTCTGCACTGTGCTCTGCAATACTCGTACTTGTAGACCTCTGCAGGTCCTTACAGCACTTCCACCGTCTTCGGAGTATGAGTATGCCCGACAAGACCGACTATGTTAGGCCCGGGCCAGGCCAGAGACATTGTCGGAGAGGAATGCCGGTATGACTCCTTTGGGTTTTAGTACGAGTAGTTTAGAGTTTCACAGACCTGGCGACTGCGAAATAACGGCGGAACTGGTCTGCAATAATCATAATAATAGGTAGTATGCTCTGCAGATCAGCCTTCCTCTGCACGGATAATTACTATGTACAGAGTACAGCAGCACAAATATTGAAACACAAAAGACCAGGGTCTGGATAGCCATACAGGGTACGTATGTGATGTTGATTTGCTCGTACGGTTGTCTGTCAAGCATATGCCAATACTCAAAGGCAGATGACAGACCTGCACCTGGACAGATCGGCCATCTCTTGGCAAGCCATGATGGCGGCATTGTAGCGATGCACTACTCGCGCCACCATGTTGGGCCTAGAGTCTGCTGCCGTTATAATTTATTCTTTAAAGTTTCTCATGCTTTTTCAACTAGAGCGTCGGTGAAGACCCCACAGACTGCTTGCGTGTAGGATGCTCAAGAGGCCACTGGCATTAGGGCGAGGCTTTCTCGGGGAGTGGCGGCACGAGCGTCTACAAGTGTGTCGGTGGAACCGCCCAGCAGCCTCGTGATGGATCTGTGAATAGTCTGCAGAAAGTATGAGAATAAGTAGATAGTATCCAACGAAGCAATATAGTACAGAGGTAGACAACAAGGCCGTCACTGGTTGATGCGCTCCAAAGATGACAGCAACTGCAACAACAACGACATGCGTCCGAGGAAGGGGCAGGTTGCTGCGAATTCCTCGTGATCAGCCAGTCACTGCTGCTTATAGCCTAGAATATAGATACGCTGATGTGTTTAGCTCTTTGTCAATCATCAGGCTGCAGGCAGTCATGCTGCTCGACAGCATTGCAGCACTGCAGCACAGACTGTCTGTTCTTGACGATGACAGCAGCGGTAACAACGGCGACGACTGCAGCTGCGGACGTGAACGGGTTCCCCGCGAGCAGCCAGTCACCATCGACCCTGCACAACCTCAGACAGTACAAATACGGCAGTGTGGCTGTCAGCATCACGTAGACTCTACTTCATAGAGCATTGCAGCATCTCTAACATCTATGCCATCTCGAACCTCGACCATGTGCACCGAATACTGGATCAAAGTCACCTACACATGTGGCCATAGCAAATATGAGGCGCATTCCGTCGCAGTGTGCTCTCACTGTGGTCGGGGGCTGCTTGCAACCCGCCGAGAGTATTGCTCGAAGAGCGGGAGAGTATAGTCATTTGCCGATACTGCCAGTAACATTCAGGAATGGGCCGTTGATACTCTAGTGCTTTGCAAATGACAACTACATGTCGAGGAAGTGAGCTGGCGGCTGTGACGCTTCGAACAGCCAGTCACTGCCGGCTCTGCTCTGTGCATCTTTGCAGAGTATAAATACGGCGGCTTCACGGCTGATGGTTACTTAGTTTCATCAAACACAATATATACCACGTTGCAACATTGCCACTCCAGGGCAGACACATCGACCATGTGCGCCGAATACTGGATCGGCATCTGCTACGGCTGCGGCCATTTCGGCTTCGAGTTCCAAACCCTCGAGCGGTGCTCTGCCGGCCGGGACGCGGCCTGCGATCCAGCGACCAAGATGGTCGAATATCATTTCATCCGTATTGCATGCGACAGCTGCTTGGTACATGGCCGAGGGAGTGGCTAGGTTCCTCGCGAGCAGCTCGTCACTGTCGGCTCTGGGCAGCCTCGCAGGGTATAAATACGGCAGCGTATCGCCTGTTGGCTGCTCGTCGACCTGATGCAGGATCAGCAATATCCAGAACTTGAAGACAATACAACACCAATATCACAAGACTACAACAGACATCAAAACATCATCGACAATGTGTATCGACCACTGGAACAGAGTCACCTTTGCGTGTGGCCATGCCTGCTACGAGTTCCAGTACAGGGACCGGTGCCATCCCACCCGGGACCCATGCAGTCCGGCATCCAAGGATGTCGAGTGTGAATCTTCCCCGCGGAAATGCGATGACTGCCGATGATTGACGGTGCTTGGAGGGCATGGGACATGGCCAAGGAAGTGACAAGGTTCCTCGCGGGCAGCCAGTCAGTCAGTCACTATCGACTATGTGCAGCCTCGCATAGTATAAAAGGCAGTGCATCGGCTGTCTATCAGTGACATGTAGACAACAAATAGCATTCACTTGACAATCCTGACAACACGACAACACGGCAACACTGACAGCCGACAATGTGCACTGAACTCTGGCGCGGCATCACCTACGGGTGCGGCCACTACACCTTTGCCCTGCGAGGGTACAACTATTGCTCGGGCGGCGAGATGCCGACCTGCAACCCGGCGGCCAAGAGCGTCAAGTACTACACGGACCCGGAGCTCTGTCTGGACTGTGCCTACAAGTAGCCATGAAAACCAGGGCAGCGAATATGAGCGGGTAGATGCGTTGATTTCAGTCAGTCGGGCAGGTGTAGTTGCAGAAAAGAAATAAACATTATCCAATGCTAAAGAGGCAAAATATGCAAAAACAATTGATTGAAAACGACACCAATAAGTAATATAAATAAAAAAAAAGTAAAAAGTAAAAAAGCAGACCACCAACAATGAGTACCATGGTACTGACAAAAGTAAACAAGAAGAACAGGATTGGAATAGAGAATAGAACAGAAAGTGATACGAGTAAATAGTGAGAGAATAGAAGTAAAGAGACAGCGTCTCGTATATACCAAGGTAGCAGAAGTGAAGAAGAGTAATGAAGAAGAGTAAGCGTAGAAATAAATAAAAATGTAGAGGGGTATGCCTTGGGGGGGGGGGGGGAAGATGCAGAGATGCCAACGTGCAGATGAAGAAATAAGAGATGCAATGCAGGCCAATAGACAACAACATTAAATCAGGTAGACAAGACTATACAGCTGTCTTTTGCTTTTTTGGCCTGGAACTATGAAAAGTCCTCGCCGTCGCCCAGCACGAGCCGGTCGATCCGCTTGACCAGCTCCTTGGTCTCGCGCGCAATCTCAAACGCAATCGGCGGCAGCGACGTCGTCCACGACCGCATGTCCATCTTGCGCCCGCCGCTCGCCTCCGACGCGTACATTTGCTCGCCGCGGTCGGCCGCGTCCACCAGCCGCTGTCGGCAGCTCGCCAGCTTGTCCAGCGACGGGCCGCCGTTGCCGCTCGCCTCCGTCTCCGCCAGCACCTTGCCCACGATGTCCGTGATGTCGTTGATCTGGCTCGTGATCTGCTGCACCGGCGCGTCGCTCCGGATCGAGCCGACCATGTCCTGGATGATCTGCACCATGGTGGCCGTCTGGTCGTCCAGCATCGCCTTGAGGTCCTCGGTGCGCTCGTCGGCGCGGCCGGGCACAGGCGACGGCGGGCCAAAGTTGTTGCCGTTCATGTTGCCGTTGAGGTTCAGACCAGCAGGCTTCATGCCTCCGTTCACGCCATAGCCGTTCATGCCATTACCGTTGGCGCGGCCGTTGGCGTAGCCACCGCCAAAGCGGTCAACAGACTCGCGGGGCGAGTTGATCGGGCTGTATGCAGACGAGTCGACACTGTCGCGGGTGCCGCCCAGGCCCTGAAAGGGCGGCGGCGGCGGCAGAGAGTTCTGCGTGGCCGATGCCGAAGCCGACGAGTATGTAGTAGCAGGCGTCTGGCCGTTGCTACGCGGCGAGAAGAAGCTGGCATTGGATTCGACGGGCGTCACGCTGCCCTCGTCGTCCTCGTCCAGCTCGTTGGCTGGCGTCGTGCGGATCTTGACAGTGCGCAGCAGCTCAACGACAGACGCCACGAGGTGCGACGCCGCAGCATCCAGCAGTGACACGGGTGACAGGCCGGCAGACATGCTGTAGTTCTTGGCTGCCGTGATCAGGTTGTTGGCCGTGCCCGACACGCGCGTCTTGAGCTTCGTCAGTTGTTCGGCCGACTCCTCGTCCTGCTGCTGCACCATGGCGTCGTCCATGTCTTTGGTGATGCGGCGCACCGACACGACCACGGCCTTCATCGAGTCGACGGTCCGCTCGGGCGCCTCGGTGCGTGCGCGCCGCAGCAGCTCGTCCACGGCAATCTGGAACTTGGTGACGTGCACGTCCTTGATAAGGCCGCTCTCAGTGGTGAAGCCCTGCTCGCGCACATAGCGGCCGGCATCCTCCTCGATGGGCACGCCCATGGACGACGCCCGCATGCTGCGCTGCTGCGTCTTGCTGCGTGCGTAGCGGTTGCGCCACTCGCGCACCTCGGCCTCGAGCGTCTCGACCTTTTGCTCCAGCTCTGTGTGCTTCTCGTACGACGCACTGCTCTGCTGCGACAGCAGCCGCATCTCGCGCAGGAACCCCTGCGCCTCGCCGCGCACTTCTTCGGTGACTTGCTGCTGTTCGCGCAGTGCCTGCCGCAAGTTTTCATTCTCGCGCATCAGCTCCGCGTCGTTGACGCCATTACTATTATTGTTGTTGTTATTTCGGCTGGCCTCGTCCAGGGACTGCCGCAGCTCGTCAATCTGTGCGCGCAGCTGGCGCTCCTCGGCCGACTGCTCGTTGCGCACCCGGTCCATGTCTCGTTGTAATGTGTCGTTCAGGTCAAGCGCCACTCGCAGCTGGGCCTCCAGGTCGCGCTGTGTCGCCTGCCACTCCTGCTTCTCGGCACTGTCGCTGGATGATCGTGACCGCTCGGCATCCAGGTCGTCCTGGTTTCGCTTCATGTCCTGCTCCATCTTTTCCATCTTTTCTCGTAAGTCTTTCAGTTGTGCTTCGTAATCATCAATCAGTTTCTTCTTCTCCGCCTCGTCGGTCGCAATGCCGTTCAGGATGCCGTTGGGCATGTCGCTCATCGGGCTCGTCACAGCATCGTCGTCCTCTTCCACCATTGTGCTCTTGTTCGGCACAATCGTGTTGCTTTGTAGTTGCTTTTGCAGAGGCCTGTCGTAGCCATTTGGTGGTAGGCCGGGTGATGGTGGAACAGAGTTTCCACCGCCGGGGATGCCTGGCCCGAGACCACTCAGGCCCACACCGCTGCGCATCGACATTACTGATCCAGCTTCGGACGGTCTGCGCCGGCTCTGGCCTCGCGGCGGGAATCCGCCGTTCATGCCACCGGCACTCACAGGGGTCTGCGACCGGCTCTGCGGGCGCATAGAGGCCGGGCTGTTCATGCGCGGGATGTCGCCGTCAATGAAACGCGGGAAGCGGCGCTCCAGCTCGCAAAACACGTCTGTGGCCAGGTCCCGGAAGCGAGGAGGGCCTAGTGATGCAAGCTTCTGACGCGCCTGGTTGCGTTTTGGGTGAAAGTTGTCTTCGGGCAGCAGGTATGCGGGCGGTCCGCCATTCTGGGGGCCGCCGTTGCCGCGACGGCTGACCGCCTGGCGACGGATCAGCTCGTCAAAGACATCGGTACTGAGCTCGAGGAACTGGACGGACGTGAGGCGCTGCAGCTTGTCGCGGGCTTTGTTAGCCGGGGGGTTGGGTTTGCCGTCGCGTGATGTTTGAGACAAGAAGCGCTTGAGGGCGACGTAGTGTTCGCCGAGGACGATCTCGGTGATCTCGGGGGGCGGGCCACGGCCGGTCTCGCTGCGGGCATAGGAGTTGACGCTGGAGCGACCTATAGAGGGTGGCGGCGACGGGCCACCGCTGCGCGGCCCATTGGGAAAGTTCATGCCGCTCATGGGACCCGGGCCGGGGCTGGGAAGAGAGCCGGCGAGAGAGCCGCCGGAGTTGGGAGGCGAGATTAGTTGGCCGCGGTTGTTTTGGATCGGGTTGGCATAGGGGTCGTCCTTGGCCATTGAGTAGCCGTTGGTGGGCCAGTCACTATCACCTATAGACACGGGGGATAGTGGTGCATTTCGGCTATTCATAGTTTTGTGAAGATCGCGGCCGTGCTATGACGAAGCGGCGGGGTTTGGCAGCGTGACCAGTGGTGTTTTTGTGTATTGTGTCTTCCGCGTATGGTGTGCCTGTGGTGTCTGCTGTGTGATGTGTCGAGAGATGAGGGTGTAGATGTGTTGCGTCGTGAACTCGTTACGCGGTTCTCTTGTCGTCGTCAGTCGTGATGGTAAGGAGTGTGGTGTTTGTTGTTGATCGAGATCGAGATCGAGGATCGTAGAAGCGAGCGAGAGAGATAACAGAAGAGAAGAGAAACGAGAAGAAAACGAGAAGAGAATATGGCTGTCGTCGTCGCCTTGATGCTGTCGCCGTTGGGTTTCCAGACCCAGATGCGCTTGAAAATGAGGTTGGTGCAATGCAGTGCAGTCGCTGGTCGAGTAGCAAGAAAGTTGAATGAAAGTAAAGGGTGAAAACACAAAAGGGTGGCCTGCAAATGGAATTGGAATGGAGGGAGACAGACAGAGACAGAGTATGGTAGAGGTTGAGAAGAGGGAGGCAGAGAGCGAGAAAGCGAGGACCTAGACCAGAGGGCGGGTAGGAGAGACAGTGGCATAGACAGTGGCTAGGGGTGGAGTAGAATTGAGGACTAATAGGGTGTGAAAGGGGTAGGCTGATGGGGGTGGTCCGTAGAAATGGAAGCGACGAGGAAGGAAGAGGAAGAACAGAGGAAGGAGCGAGTGGAGAGCAAGGCAGAAAAGGAAAGAGCAGGAAAAAATGTAGAAAATAGCCAAAAGACCGAAAAAGACGAAAAGACGAAAAGACAGAAGACAAGAAATAAAAGACCAAAAATCAAAGACCAAAAGGTACACCGCTGGTCGTGCCACAATAGGAGGTATCTCTGGCAGACGGTTACAGTGAGCAAGTGGGATCGGGAATGGTGAGATGGCAAGGTACAGCAGGCACAAGTAGATAATGGCAGGAGGCAGCTAATAATCTTGCAAGTAGGGAAAGTGCGATGGGAAATGAAAGGCTACTCTGTGCAGTGACCAGGAAGGCACGACCGAGACAATGCAAATGCAATCACAGGCACAGATTCGGATTCACAAGTTTGCAAACAGGCAGGAGCAGTTGGTCTGCGCATAGTATCTTACAGAAAGAGCGGCTGCGATACAACAGCGGGCGATGCTGAAACGCTGGGAGAGGACAAACGCAAAGGGCGACTGCAATAGAGTAGTACATTGTAAGATATAATTAGGAGATGGAAATGGGGCTAGTATAGCAGCACTATTAATCAGGAGGTCTTGATTGATACATCGCAGAGATGGGTTGGGAAGTATTTTAACATATAAATATAAATAAATAAATACATAGTAGACAAGGCAAGAGCGAGGGAGATCGTGGCTGCACAAACCACAAAGGAAGGAACATCCGGGGTACAAAGATGCGTTCAACCTACAAAGAAGGTCCGAAGGAACGATAAAGAGCACAATGAAAAACGTCCGCCGGAAGAGGAAGTCTCGCTCAAAAAGAGGCCACGGCGTAAACTAAAATAATTAAAATTAAATAAATGGAATATGCTATGCAATCAACAGCCAATGCGATGCGAAGCATGGATGAAGAGCAGAGGTGCAACCAGATCGATGATCCATCACCGACGGAGAAGACTCTCTACTACAGAAGGGCGCCCCTTCCTATTCGACCAGTCTCGAATTCTCCAAATTACCCCTGGCGCTGGTGCCCTTTCTCGGCGGCAGTCTGTTTTTATGGGGCAGGTTTAGACAGAAGAAGGGTCTACACGGTCTAGATTGAGGTTAGCCTGCTTTGGGAATGGCGGCCGCGATGCTGATTTGCGGTCACTCAGGTACGGAGTACCTTGTTGCTTTTGAGAGGTGAACGATTGAATACTGTTGCGTGTTTACAGGTACAATCTGTCAACGGCTGGCGCGCGCTAATGTGATGTGATGAAAGCATGTTTATGTAATATCCACGATGCCAGTACTATTAAGAAGGAACGAGAAAAGATGTGCACATCTAAGAAGGAACGATCGAGGATGAGAGGTAGCCAAAACAAGCAAGAGCACGCATGGCTGGAGTAGATGAGCACAGTGCAGCTATCGCAAGTCTCCACGCAAGACAAGCCTTGTCTGCACATGCTCTCAGCCACCCCCGTCATACCCATGCAAGTGGGATAGGCTACTCTGTAACTTACTCTGTATTACATGGTAGTAAGATATTGTCCATTCGTTGCAGATATTTGTCGTTTGCACAATGCGCATTACAGAGAATCTGAGAACATTTGACGGTTAAATGACAGTCAAAGCTGCACAGTGCCTGCAACTGCCTCTTTCTCCATCCGTTCTCCCAAGATTGCTGAATCGCTTTCCTCGCCCGCCACCCACTTGCCACCTGCTCCGTGCCACCCACTCTGCTCTGAATTACTTCCAATACGCAACGCAAGCCTAATTTCCCAATTTAATTTCTTAGCCCAATCACACACCGGCGGCCCGCAACAGCTGTGAGGGCCGGCGCATTCAATGTCAGAAAGAAGCTTAAACAAAAAGGACGCGAGGGGGATACATTTGTACACCGTACCTGAGACGGTCTGCGGCTGTGATGCGAGGTGCGGTGCGAGGTGTGAGAGGAGAACTGGTAGAAAACAAAAGATAATATAAAGGATGCTAATACTCCGTCATGCAAGATACAAGATAAGATATATTTACATTCAGACGAACAGGATTGCGGTGTCAATGGCAATGCGACGGCGCCATGGGTGCAACCTTGACGCAGGCAGCATAGTTTACAGTGCATTCAGCGTTTATAGTGTATTTCAGGGTTTTACAGGGTATTACAGGGTACTACAGGGTTTTATGGCATGTTTACAGGCAGCTTTGGCATGTGCCCTAGAGAGCTTTATGCGCTACTGGCAGCTGCGGAGCTAGTCTGCAATAGCTTATTTAAGATTCAGATAATTCTTCAGGGGTCGTCAGGCTAGAGTGTAGAACTGCTTCCATCGTCGCTCATCGGACGCGCAGCTTGATAGAAGCAATCTACCGAGTACAAGTACTATGTATACTTGGGAGATTGGTGTGGACCCCGCCATTGACAGCCAGACCGCTCTGCGAGTGTGATGCGATCGGGGGATGGACTCTGCACCGCGTAATGTCGACGTCTAGATAGTGGCCGGTAAGCGATCGTTGCCGGGCTGTCCGCATTGCCCGTCTCGGTTGGTCGTTTGGATCAGGATGGCCTAAGAATGCTAGAACACTCCAAGAACTACTCTTGATCAATCTTCGAAGCCAAGCTGCGAGGCAGCAGCCAAACGAAAATAGACCAGAATGTTAATTTAGAGAATAATGTAGAAATAATGAGATGTACTATGTAATGTACTGAATAAAGGTGGACGCCGAGTGGCCAGCGCGGATGCTACACCTCAACAGTAGGATTGCCGGCCAGCGCACCGAGAACAGCCCCTAGAATCACCTCGATGGATATCAGACGGACGATGGACGGACGGTAAGACGAAAGATGGATCTGATTTGCGTCACGTGTCCACCGGGATCGGGAATGTCGTCACGGCCAGCTGGGATCCTACATGTATAGAAATACGAGGGTGGTTAGGAGGGTGATGGTGATGGTGATGGTGGTGGGATAGAGAGACACACGTGCGTCTGTTGGTAATCAATATCAATACCGGCCAAGGCAAGGACTGCCAGCTGTGCATCAGCCATGTCAAGCACCGCGGCCGCAGCCATGCAGCCACTCACACAAGCGGCTCGGCCAGCTGGACTGCAGCCTTGTTGGATGGTCTGATTAGTTATGGGTGCGTCTTGTTCGATACGATAAAGTAGCTATGTATTCGGGCACCTGAAGGACGTTATCGGCTGTTTGTCAGAGCATCTACCGATACAACATGGTGCTATTTGTTGTTATTTGATGAATTAGAAACATTTTCATATACTTAATTTGTATTTTAGGGGCATTTCTGCTTTGATTTGTATAAGAGTTATTAATATTTTAAATAGTTCAGGTAGTTATCTGCCGAGTATAAACCATCACGATTTATTTCCTTTCATTTACAGTAAAATAATAATAATGAAAAATAGCTAAATCATTGAATAAAGACCAAAAACCCAATAAATACTATGCGTAGATTCCAAAGCAACAGTAAATACATGTTGATATTAACCGCCATCACCCCAACTAGCAAGCAGTGAATACAACCACACTGCCGCCGCATGAGCCGCCATGTTTGATGTGCGTCCCAAAGTGGCCACGGCAGCAGGACATAAGAGTAACTTCTCTCAACATTGTCCGTGCATATCGGAGAATAGAAGATGGTGATTAGAGAACAAAGAATAGACGGACGCACGGCTGTCTGGCCTGTCATACTGCCGCGGATGTCAAGATCATGATGCACCGACATGTGCGCTTCCCCAGATCGCCAACCATCATTCGTCTCATCCGGACAGCATGTCTTGGCTGCAATGGACATGACCATTCGACAGTAATAGGCCACGAGTAGGTAAAAGAACATGGGTATATTGGTAAAGTAAAGAGTAAAGAGAAGCTATATATTCAGTATTGTCGTGTGCTGGTAGTGATATAAGAATGGTAATGAGGTAGTATTGTTGTAGGTAGCATTGTATGTCGTGGATGGCTGTGGTATCGGCACTGCACAGTATGGTGTAGTGTTTGTAATATATGGTAGTAGTCCCGCTGGTGTAGTGACTGTGATATGTGATCTAGATGATGTCGGTGGCGCTCTATCCCGGCTGGATGCAGCTAGAACCACGCCAGAGTCCACGTGGCGGGCAGGTTCGGCCACCGCTCTTGCCACTCGGCCAGGATATCCGCAACGCGCTCGTCAAAGCCCGACCGGCTCGCCACTCCGCCCACATCAAACGCCGCCGCGCCCACGCGCTCGCGCTCCTCGGCCGCCGCGCGGTTCAGCGTCGTCGCCAGGTCCAGGATGCCCCTGCCGCCCACGGCCGCCTCTTCGTGGTTGTCGCGAATGTCCACGTTGATGACGTGCACGGGCCGGTTGAGCGGCGACCCGCGGTTCATGAGGTCGTCGACGACCGCGTCCCAGCAGCGCTCCTCGCAGGTGATCACCACATCGACAACGCCGCCCTCGGAGCCGACAAAGCCCATGTCCGACGTGTGCTCGATGCGCGGCAGGCCGACCTGCCAGTCCTGCCAGCGCTCGGGCCCCCACTTGATACCGCGGTTGCGGTCGATCATGTTGAGCACGCCGTTGGCCTTGTAGAGGCGCGTGTCTTTGGACTCGAGCTCGCGGTAGATGCTGTCGTAGGACGTCTTGTTGAACTGGTAGACGTTGGGCTGCGTGATGGACGGGCCGGGCAGCCGCACGAGCGAGCCGGTGCCAAACGAGATGACGGGGAAGCCGGCCTCGGCCAGCCGGAGATGCGCCTCCATGGATCTACGGGCATTAATATGTCACTCTACTTTTTTCTTCTGTTCTTCTTTTTTGTTCCTTCTTCTTTCGTTCTCCCCCCCTTGTCTTTCTCTCTCCTCTTCTTTGCTACTATCACTTTCTCATGTCTACGTGACGCACCGGTTCTGGTTGCTGGCGCAGACGGTGCAGAACTTGAGCTTAAAGCCGCTCGCGTCCTCTACCTGCGGCGCACCGGCCGAGGCGCTAGGGCCAGTTGTCTCCGTGCTGTTTACAACAGCCATTGTAGTGATCGTTTAATATTGGTCGGAGATGAGTCGATATGTCGATATGTCGATATGACGATAGTAACGAGATTACCTGGGATCATGTTAGCCCTTGTTACAGAGATGATGTGATGCTGCAGCATCTAGCTTGCAGACGTCCAATATCAATAACAATATCAAATCCAATCATCAAGCTGCTGCAACGTGATATCAGAAAAGTTGCGTAATAAAAAAAGAGTCATCATGGATCAGACAGCTCCAATATAAAGAATTCATCATGTGAAGCAGCAGCTTGAGGATTGCATGGATATTTGGCAGACTTGTTTGCCCATAGTGATTCTTACCTGTAGGTTGCAAAGTATTCGCTAATGTCGTCGACGTCTTGATGTCTTTCAGTCTTTCAGTGTATCACGGCACCGACTGCTGCTTCATCCGGCGGACAGACTGCTGCAGATGAGAGCGTGCTCAGCAAGCATTAGCATATCCGGTCATGCGCACACAATACCACGATTGATGAGGCAATGGAGAAGATGCAGACGGGGATGCACGGAAGCGCGTCGAAAAGTGCAAATGGCTGCTCGTTGAGAGCTTGATGGTGTAGAGAGTAGGTTTGCATTTTTGGGCGCGAGGATGGAGCTGCAGGTTTTGTGCTCGGAAAGTGGTGAAAAATGAACCGCGAAAAAGATGGAGCACACACGATCACGTGACCACTGATGACAGACGACAAGTGGATCTAAGATGACGCTTCTCATTGGCTGCTTTTGACACAGACTACTGCCTTCTTATTCGCCGCAAACCTGAAACACTCCTTGGGCCGCCTGCAGATGGTTTGGGGACATGCCGTGATGTGACTGGCGGACGAGGGAGCACGACATGTGCGGAACCAACCTGATCCCAAAATAGAACAACGCGTATTAGAGGAGTACGGATAAAAAAACATCACCCTGCATGATATTGGCACACATGGAGACAAATACCGACCTCTGATTGGCTTATCTCACAACACGTGACATGTTCACGTGCTCGGTATGACTAATCGCTTTGTTTACTACTATTCCATCTAAGCAGCGACACCAAAACATTTAGTATAGGTAGC